>JBBMJZ010413103.1:7150153-7160900 GCA_037833815.1 Zingiber zerumbet | reverse complement strand
GTCCCTCGGACGCACCGCGTGCCGTCCTTCTCGCTAGCTGCGTCTTCCGCTCGAGTACCTGTGCTCCTAAGCTCCTGTACACTTAGACACAAGGTTAGAAAACAACAGGACCTAACTTAACTTGTTGATCACACCAAAACAACCTTGGGGTTCCAACACAGTGAACCTTTACCTATCAGGACTCCACTGGCAAATATCTATCACTCTTGACGAGTTCATAATTTGTCAAACATCCAATTCACCTTGGCCTTGACTTCCATCACACGTCAAACATTAGTTCAACCTTGATATGCTTGGACTTTTATTACTTGCCAAACACTTAGTCTACCTTGACGTTTTTGGATTTTCATCACTTGTCAAACATATGGTCAATTACTGTTATTTTTTTTTATACAAATAAAAAATATTTTACATCGAATTTAGGATTATTTTTGCAAAAAGATGGAACGATTGAGAGAGATATTTTATATAGAATATAAGCAGGATAGTTGAAATGTAAAAGAGTATTTAGTGTTCTTTGTGATCGTAAGGTACTTCTAAAATTTAAAGGAAAATGGATGGAAACAAGTGGCAAACTTCATTAAAAGTTTATAAGCGCATAAATAAAGATTTTAAAGCTTAACTATTAATTTGGCATGTCTTGGAAGATGATAAATCTACTTGGGAAATGATAGTTCTTTAATTTCAAAGGGTTTGAAGTCAAAAGTCAAAAGACATCATTATCAACTATTCCAATATGCTTTAACTTCCAATGCTTGGAAAATTGTAGCATCTTTATGAGTTTTTTATGTTTCTTATGTGTCTTTTATGAGTCCTTTGTGTTTTCGATGACAACATTAGAGAAAAAAAATTAAGGTTACACCTATTGAGGAATAACTCAAAGAGACCCATAAATGCTCCAAGAGGAATACTAGAGAAAAGACTTGGTTAGCAACTATAAAATAAGAAACGGTTATTTAGATCATAATAGAGTAGGAGAGAAAGCTCACTGGAGTAGGAGAATCTATATAGTCGAGTTCACTTAGTGGGATAAAGTTTGATTGTTGTTATTGTTGAAAGTCTTTATCTCCAAGCTTCATAATTTTACAAATTTGTTTTATTGCACTTATTTTATATACATTATAAAAATTTTTGTGAAAAGTTTCTCCTTGAGAAGAAAAAAGTGTCGTGCGTGGGGAGGAATAAGAGATTTTGAACCATGTAAACATTGGAGTTCCTTTATTGCTTTATTTAATTATTGTATTTTATATTTTTGCTATGTTTATTATTTTTTTATTGAGATATTCACCCCTCTCTATTGCAATACTCAATCTTACAATCTTATAGTCCATCAGTTGTTCCAAGCTATCATTTTCTGATCTCTAATAATAGACCAGAGCCAACCATTTTGGTCACGCCAAGTCAAGATTCACAAGCTTTGAATGCACACCACCAAGTTCCTGCATGACTTTATACACACTTTGATACATATATAAAACTAACTTAAACCCTTTGTCTAATATATTAAAACATTCTGATTGAACACAATCACTTAAGGTTTGATTGCACTAACACTAGTGCTAACATTGCGGGTGGGAATTGAAATGCCTCGCTGTGCTTGTTGGATTCGCATGGAAATTTCTTCTCATTATTTTTTGATTTAGTGAGTTGCTCACAAGAAATATAACATATCATTAGCAAATCAAAGTGTAGCCAAACAAGATCTAATAGTCTATAAAATTACAATAAAAATAAAAAGGGCAGCCCAATGCACGAGGATCCATTGTACGTAGCCTTATCTTACTTTTTGCAAGAGACTGTTTTCAGGATTCGAACCTGTGACCTTTTGGTCATATGACAACAACTTTACTGTTGCGCTAATGCTCTCCTTCAAAAATATAATAAAAATAAAATGATTAAAATTGCATAATCTACAAAAATGTTAAGCCGTGTTGGAGTGCATCGTTGGCTTACGTGGGCACCCATAGTCATGTCTTGGCACTTGTGGTGGTTCTAAATGGCATGTAAGGTGTGTAAGGTGCCAGAGATAATGAAGTGGAATAGGCTGTGGGCTTCAAGATGGTGCGCTTTGAACAACTGTGATCATGGGTGTGCATTGCACTTGCTCACCTTGTTTGTGTTCTGACTGACAAATGCAGTGGTGATACATGCCATGCTGCGAGTTGGAATGGATGGCAAAGCACAAATTCAGGGTGTCAGTGGAATAGGTGGGGTTGCTCTAGGTTTAATACAGCTAGTATCAGTTTAAAGGAAAGCACATTGTTGGAGTCATCCGAGGTAGCAGCCAGTGTTCTCCAACCCACAACCAATCCATCACCATGCACGTCGGAGGAGCCTGGGTTGAGTGCCAGATTCAAGAGGGAGGCTGAAGAGCCAGATGAGGATAATTTGGGAACTGGCATCCTGATCAAAAAAAAGAAAAAAAAAATTGAAAGGAGAGCCTTATGATTTTGATTATGAAATATTCTGTACATGAGAATCTAATCACTTTTAGATCTGTTCTCACCCTTGCAGGCATCACAGTCTTGTGGGCATTAGCGGCGGCACTTGTGCCAGCGATGCAGAAAGGAAGTGAGACGGCTAAGAACTTGCACATCGCCTTGAACACAGTGAATGTTCTTTTGTTCATATGGCAAATCCCGACTGGTATAGAGATTGTCTACAAGGTGTTCGAGTTCACCAAATGGCCATGAATTGACAACAAATTAATTCTTAAGATTATTCGGGTTCCATCGGCCTGTTTTTATTCAACTGGAAAGATCAGCACTATGGTTTATTGCAATACTCACATCTTTGTGATTTGCTCCGAATGTGTTCTGGTTTTATACTCTTGAGGAAACTAGTAAATAAATAAGTTTTCACGCCTTAATATGTATTTAAGGTGGCTACTTCTCTCTCGTTAATGTAGGGATTGTGAAATTCGCTTTCAAAACTTTAAAGTTTTTGAATCTTCAAATCCTCAAGAATGAGGAAGGAGAGAGTAATTATAAAATATTATTATTTTTATATGAATTATTTGGCACTGACCATAGTAACTTAGAAATCAAGAGGTATTTGAAAGGAAGATGTATCTATGGATCTCATCTTCTTCCTCAAATTCTTTATAGCATTTTGTCAATTTTAAAGGTCTTAAGTTCATCTAGGCTATATGTCAATTTTCGCTACGTTTGTATTGTTGTTGTTAAGGCTTGAATGTCTTATTAGCTCTTTTTAAAGGTAAAATGAAACCATTCATTTTGGTCTTGTTCTTGGTGCAAATGGGGGTCCTAATTGCTTGTAGCATCTGTGTGAGAATTGGTTATTTTCTACTGCATACAGGCATCAGCATGCCCAACATTGTTTATTGGACCTACATTGCTCTATAATGTCTCATTATGGATATCTTGAGACTATGAGAGTCCATATTTGCTTTGAGTTGGTATCTTTTTGTTGAAAATAAACCATTAAATACTTATTTAATTGGACATACACATAAATATCTAGATGGAGAAGTTGATATGAAGCATCTCCTATTGACCAGAAAATGGGTTCAACTGAAAAAGGACAAGTAACAAAGATTAAGCATGAATAAACTATTGTTTAGGCGACTGAATGAGAGGGATTTGGTTGATCGAAAAGGACAATAAAAAGGCTTGACAAGGACATCTCAAAATTTTGAATTCATTCAAAATTACATCAACTCTCGAGCTGCTCAAGTTTTTCAACATATATCAAACAGCTTATTATCATTGTTTGCTTTATCAGTCCTTTGAGCTGTTAGTTTCTTTATTTATTAATTTACTAATTTATAAGGATTTCTCCACCTCTAAAAGGTTTTTAGAAAGGAGAAAAATAATGAAATATATTTGAGGGTGATTCGCATAATGAATCGATAGATCAAGTAAGAACTTAGGAGTTCTAAATCACATTAAGTCACTTATATTATTTATTTCTGCTAAATTTTATCTTAACTTTAATTCCTTCTACTGCATATTATTACTTGAAAGCTAATTGATTAGCCTTTCTAAATGACAAAGATACATGAATATAGATATAAGTTTAGAGAAACCTCTAGAATCGTGACCATGATCTCTAGGAAATTAAAGAAAGTTCAGCCATTTTAGTTATTAATTTCGAATTCTAGCTGCCTCCATCAATGTTAATCGTTTAGCCGTTACTAACTATTAATTATAAAAATGATAATCATGAAGAGACCATATAATAATCATGGGTCATGTCCGCTTGTGGTCAATAATCAAGTAAGCAATAATAACGGTGTTAAGTAAACCTATAGTGTGGTTGAGAGAAAGTGAGCTTTGGAATTGAGTTAAGAGCAGAGAGCTAGGGGAACTAAGTTTTGAGTAGAGGGTTCGGGGAATTAAGTTCCAGAGGAGATTTTCTAGACTATTTTTTTACGGTTTAGAGGATGATCCTTTAGTATTCATTGGTGGGATGAATGACCTCCACTTATAAAATAGGCGGGGACTATTCATCCCCACCAATAAATGCTAAGGGATCATCCTCTGAATCGCAAAAGTGGTTCAGAAAATCCAGTCTCATTAAGTTCAGAGTAGAGGGTTCAGAGAATTGAGTTTGGAGTAGAGAGCTCGAGTAAGTGTGCTTGTGTAGAGAGCTCGGGAATTAGGCATGTACTTAGCCTAGCCAATGATGTTTTTTTATAGAATCCTAAAGCTGTTGTCGTACCAACCTAGCTTGGAAGGTCACCTTTTAGTTGAGATCTTTGAATACATGTGATATGCCAACTTAGAATAGAGACCAATTTCACATCCTGAGTATTAGGTTGCTTAAGGAAGGTGTAAATTTACCTAGTTAATTATGCAAATGATGGTATACACAACTCGTTTAGTATTACGAACTCAAGATTCCTATTATAGCTTGGATAAAAGAACGTATCATAACACTTTCTTTATCAATTTTTGGAATGTGTAAATTGACATACACCTCGTAGTTCTTCTGCTTTTCGAACAAAACTTAGGTGAATCCGTGAATGGAACTCTTCATGCAAATTTGTGTAAATAAACCTACAAATAAATGGTAAGTATTCAAATCTTCAAAACCTACAGCTAACGTGTGTGAAAGTCCATTTACTCTCTGTTTTTTGTTTTACTTTGTTTTTTTTTTCTTCCCGATCATCTCTAGAGTCGAGTCAGACGTACCATTCTTGCAAGAGCAAGCGGGTAAATGAATATTGGGCGAAAATCACAAGAGCTATATTTTTTCTTACTGAAATCATCTTTTTATTTTGCTTTTACTGAAATCAATATTTTTTTAGATTTTGCTTTTATCGGCGTTCCATCCCATCAATCCATTTTAAAATTACATAGATACCCTTAAATGGTAAATCTTGAATAGATTTACAACTGCTACAATCTATATTTATAGTAGTTACGACGATAACTATAAAATATGAATATTTTTAAATAATGCCGGTTGAATAATACACTCGAGGGTGATCATCTAATTTTATAGGAGACGGACGAGTGCCTTTTGATTTAAAAAAAAATGAGATTTTTTTTCTTCAATTCTGGTATTCAACATAGTATAAATCAAAAAACACTCCTGAAAGCCCATTCAAATAGCTAATTTCCTTAAGTTTATTATCTAGTGGAAAAAATCGCTATAGTACAATTCGAATATTAGATGTCTGACTAATTATTAGAAGGCCTAAACTCTTAGACTACTTTGATTATTCTATGACAAAGACTGATGATAATACTCTTATCCCAACAGCAATAGCCAAGAGGGGTTTTTGTTATTTCCCATGAACATTTGTCAATGAAGCAATGCCAAATTTATTGACGGTGTCTAGAGATTTTTTCCGGCACAAAAGGCCGCCGAGTTGTAGGCACGGATGCGAATTGGTAGGGCGAGCGGGTTTCCACAAGTGGCGTCGAGCTGTGGCTGCGTAGCCACCACAGGCAACTCATCGCTTCCTCAGCTTTCTTTCTCTCTTTCTTTATCCGCTTTCCTTCCATCACATCCCGTTCCTCCATTTCACATCCTCCTTCTCCGACTACCACAATGGAATTGAGCTGGGCGACGCTCTCTCGAGCCACCTCCGCAATCGCCCCTTCCCTCCTACCCTTCCCTCACCCGCTTTTCCCCCCAGTGAGCATCTCCGCGGGCTCCTATTTGCTTGCTTTCCTTCTCTTTGTCCTTTCTCTTATTATTATTAAAAATGCCTGTGTGACTGCAGCAGCGCAATTTCAAAAAATGCAGAGTCTTTTGTCTTTCTACCAGCCACTCTGAATCAAAGGTGGTTTCTCCCCTTTTTACTGCCCTTCTCCTCTTATTTTGGGTTATACTTTGTCTCTTTGGAACTATTTACCACACATACTTCACACGAATACATAATTCACACAAATTGTAGTTTTATATTTTTCTTTTTTTCTTGTTTACTTTATGTCTCTGTGTTCCTCTAGTTGAAGTAAGCTGTTTCTAATTAGATTGATCCTCTTTGGGGATTGGAAGGACGTGCAATGTCAATCTACCAATTTCTAAACTTGGGCCTCCTGTAGATTTGGCTTCTGATCATAGATTACTCTTCTTTGACTTAATTAAATTTTGATGTTCTCATGTTTTTCATCTGATTAATTTCACAGGACGACGGGATGAGAGTGTCAATTACAGGAGCTACTGGCTTTATTGGTAGAAGATTGGTCCAAAAGTTACTTTCAGGTTTTGACCTCTGGCTTAGTATACTTAAAGTGTTAACATTTATGAATATGATTTTTCTACATTTATGTTGATATGAATGGTAATGTCATTGAGTCTTACTATTCACTGAAAAAACCACTTCACTAGAGATGTCGCCCTTTATAGCATGATTCATTTTACTTAAATACAACATACAACTTGCTAGTCAAAATTTACACGTATTCTTTTGCTCCATAGTATTCATGAATTAGATAAGCCTTTAAGGTGTGTGTATATATATATATATTTGCACAGACTTTCCTTCAACAAAGATGTAAGCTTCCCAGATGGGAAGCAGTCAAATACCTAATAGTCACTGCTAATATTAGCAGGCCTCTGCTCTAAAAGAAAAACCTACATCAGATGTAATGTTCAAGAAAAACTTGGAATATATTATTAGCGTGACTTTTTAAGGGAATTTCCTAAATTACACTTGACAGATTTAGTTGCATATCTCAAGGGAATACCTGTTTGTCACTGCTATACTGGACTTGTATGTTTTTGATCAAAATGGAACAGTCATTTTAACTTATCTACAAGAAAAACTATAAAATTTCTGTCGGAAAAGTTTCTTTTCCATGTTGAAGAGAGCCCGGTGCAGTAGTAGACAAGTCATATTGCAAACTACTATTATTTGAATTTGCACTGCAGTACTGTAGTTCAGAAAATCATTACATGACTCTGTGTCAATCAAATATGGTAAATTTGATGAGTCACTTTTTTTCCCCTGCTGGTTCAGTTTGATAGTCTTTTTCTTGAGATTTTCTTTTTCTTTTTTTTTTCTTTTTTGCTGTATATGGACTATTTTCTTAATGTTGTATTATGATGAAGTATTTTGTACAAATTCAGTCTTTTCTCAGTCCAAGAAAATAACATTTTAAAAATATTGTGAATTCAAGTTAAAGGAGTTAACCTTCTGAATAACCCTGTTATGAAAATGTGATTTGTTTTGTCTTGCATTAGGTTATTAGATTCTTTAGGTTTGAAGTGAATCATACACAAGAGGCTAAGATGCTAGACCAATGCTCTACAAACCACAATGCTCCAAAACATTTATTTCTAGCAATAGATATGTAAACAAATATAGGTATTATATGAAGAAACTTAAGTATAATTTGCAATCCTCTATGCAGACAATCACAAAGTTTGTGTTCTGACACGATCCAGGGCAAAGGCACAATTAGTTTTTCCGGGTAAGAAGGTAATGTATATTTTCTTTGTCCAAGTTGAAATCTGAAGTAGAAACCTGAACTGACCCTGAATTAATTTCTGGTTGACAAATGCTTGAGATAGCTTGTTGCACATTCCAGTTTGAGCTTCATTTAAAGGGCACCATATACAGTTGTTTGTTCAATTATCTATTAGTTTTCTTTTGCCTCTCTTTTATCTCTTGGACTTCAGGGATGAATCTGCAGGTACTAGCACTTGAATAGATTTGATCTTGACTACATATTGTTGCTTAATGTGGCTTCTTCCCGCTTTACATTATTTTTTAGCTTTTTGAACATCGTAAGTCCTAAAATATGAATATTCTTGTATGTTGCATTCTACATTCACAAAGCTAAAACTAGTATTTGGTTTGTATTTATCTGTATCCTAGTAAATCCCACATTCACAACTACATTGAAGTAGTAATTCTTTGGACAATTTTTTCATCCTAATATTGTGTGTTTTAGTGCCATGCATGGTATACAATATCGAGCCGTGTCGATTTGTCGTTCTACTTGTTGATCGACATGACATGGGTTAGACCTTACCACGGTTTGGTCAAAATCGAACCTAGATCGGAATCAAAATTGGGTCAACAGGCCCGTTGACCTAGTTCAATGGGTTGCTTACCCATTGACATAGTTCAACTAGCTCGATTTGTAACCGACTCTAGACGAGCCGGTTAAGGGTCGGACCCCAAGTGAACTCGTGAACCGGCGGTTTGAACCGTCGATTCAATTACTGATTCACTGGTATTTATTTAAAAAACTCTTAATTTTTTTAATTTTATTTAAATTTTTTCAATGAAAGCTTTCCATTTAATAATATTTATAATATTTTAGTGATATTAATGGTGTAGTTCAATATAAATTAACTCATTTGTTTTAAATTTTTCAATATGAGACTATTCTACCTTTCTATTGAAGTCAAATTTTCAATCAATTTGATTTGAATTTTCTAATGTAGGACTATTCTATCTTTATGTGGAACCCAAAGTTTTTTTTTTCACGTCACTACGCATGCGAATAGTGACTCAGATAAAAATGAAATTTTAAGTTACATCATGTCATGAATTTAATGCCAAGGAATTAAATATTTTATAAGATAAAACATTGAATCAATAAATATCAAATTTAAGAGACGAAATAGTCAAAATTCAAAATAATGCAACAACCCATAAGAATATTTTTCGTCATCCCAAACAATTAAAAGTATCTTTCCGCGACCCGAATAATTTCAACATTATTATTTTTATTATTTTTAATCCTCCCTCAACACCTCCATCTAAAATCATGCGGAAAACGTAAAGGTCACTAGGTCGAGTGCTTTTGCTGTAATGTAGTCCGCTCAAGAATCCTGCCCCTCAACTTCTGGCTCTTGCTCACCTGCACCAATCAACCATAGTGAGTCCAAAGACTCAACAAGTACAAAATTCGTAAATAGCAAGTACTAAATATACAAACACATGCAAATTTAATCTAAGTGCACTCAAGTAAATGTTCATGAACAAAAAGGCATGAATGGACTTGCTCAAATAATTTTCTTATGAAATCAGCTACCGGACTGTGGCTACTCAACCTCAAGTCGCTTGATCAAGCTCTAACCATAGTACTAGGCTGGTATGGCATCCCAGTCCTTATCTGGAATCCATACTCGTCAAGTGCAGGGCCCCTTTGTGCTTATCCGAAGTCCACTACGCGTCAATTTGATATGGGCCAAACGAGACGTCTCTCGACCCCATATCCGTCAAAGAGCAACCACAATCAAATCACCTCATTCAAAATATTTTCCTCGCCTCAAACCTCAGAACTCTTTTCTTGCCTCAAAAAAATTTCTTCTTTTCTTTCGCTCAAAAAATTCATGCAAATTCATAAATGTAAAAACTGAAATAACTACTGGGACATCATAAAATATGCTTAAAAATATCAAAACAATCATTTCAAGTCAATTAGCTACTCCTAGGAACCCAAAACTAGACTTGCTCAAATCTGCCCTGACGAGACGTAGTTTGAGCGGTCTGACCGTAAAATTCATAACTAATTCATTACTAATCCAAATCACTCCCCATTTGAACCCACACGACCTTAGCTTGAAGGGCTATCTTCTAGACTTGACCCTAATTGTACAGACCCACGAGGACAGCTTGTGCGATTTAAACAAACCCACTAGTCATGCACAGGCAACAAACCAGCGCATTTGCTGACCGTAAAATTCATAACTTATTCACTTCTAATCCAAATCTCTCCTCGTTTGAACCCATGCGACCCTAACTGGGCTATCTTCTGGACTTGACCCTAACTGTACAGACCCATGAGAACAGCCTGTGCGACTCAAACAAACCCACTGGTCATGCACAGGCAGCAAATCGGCGCATGTTCTGACCGTAAATTCATAACTTATTCATTTCTAATCCAAATCGCTCCCCGTTTGAACCCACACGACCCTATTTCGATGGATCTTCTGGACTTGACCCTACAACTGGATCGAAGCCCTTGACCAGAACACCACGTGACCAGCCCCAAACTCCTTCGATCCACACCTCTCCATTGCCCTAGTCTCCATTCGACCAACACCCATTCGGCTAGCAGCCCTTCCCTTCGAACCAGCATATTTTTGGGGACCCTAGGCAGCCTTGACATGAAAGAAATATCATAAAACATCAACTTTAACATCATATTTTGATTGAAACGAAGAATGAAAGCATATATCATGACATGCAATACATATGGATGAATGGTGCATCAAGAAAATTTTGTACTTGCCTTCACTTGAATAACTTACACCCACGATGTCACGAGGCGGCAAAGGAGGCTGGGGAACACACGAACTGAATTCGAAGCTT
>JBBMJZ010413103.1:7060661-7072951 GCA_037833815.1 Zingiber zerumbet | reverse complement strand
CAACAAGTAGCACGCTGAATCGATCAATGGATCGATCAGACCACTCCAATCGATTAACCGATCGATTAGGAGACCTGATATCAGCTGGTGACACCTCAGTTCAGCCTTGATGATAGCTGAAGCCCAGAACACCTCCCCTAGCATAGCTACAACATCCCAGATGTAGTTTAAACATAAATTTCAGATTTTATAGCAATTAGCAGAAGAATTTATATTAGCTTAGCAAAATTCTAAATTATTTCAGTTTTTTCCGCATAGAATAGCTTAGCATAATGTAACCCCCAGCCTTACAGCCTAGTTAGTAGAAGGCGGGTCGTTATAGCTGCATCATCTGCCCATTTGAACACCTGCAAAACGACTCTTTTTGAATCCTTAATCGATTGGTGAGTCATCCCAGCCAATTCAGAAGCTCTTAATCAATTAGCTAATCAATTGAGAAGCCTTCTGTTTGTGAAGAAGTTCTTCCTAATTTATTTGGGAAGCTACTGTTCATTCGAGAAATGTCTTAATCAATTACCCAAACGATTAAGATTCTGAATCAATTTCTCAATCAATTCTAGCACATTCTATGCTCTCGCAAGAATAGTCTTAATTGATTACCCAATCGATTAGGGATGCCATAATCAATTCGACCCTTTTTGTTTTTTTGTGAATCGAGCTTCCCAATCGATTTGGAAATCATCCTAATCGATTGACTTTGGCTTAATCGATTGCTCTAATCGATTAGATCTGCACTAATCGATTAGTCAATCAATTTCCAACCTAACACTTAGAATTCAATTTAAGGTTCCCTTGGCCAACATCCAATTATTTGTGGCCTATTGAGACTTTTCCACCAAGTGTCCAATCAACTTTTGGCTTTTCATCTCATGTCAAGTGTCCAGTCAACCTTTAACCCACTTGGACTTTTTCTCTGTCAACTCTCCATTGGATTTCCGATCACCAAGTGTGGTCCTCCTTGACCCACTTAGATTTTTCTCTTTCCTAATCTTAGTTAGGGCTAGTCACTCGGTAGACTTCCACCCTACCTTACCTCAATTAGGGTGTTCCCTTACCTAACCACAATTAGGGCTTTCTTTTTGCCAACATGTGATCCTCCTTGACCCAGTTAGACTTTCCTTTGTCTAACCACAGTTAGGACTTTTCCTCTGTTTAACCCTCGAGTTAGGACTTTACCTTGCCTAACCTCCAGTTAGGACTTTCTCCTGCCTAACCCTCGAGTTAGGACTTTCCCTTGCCTAACCTCTAGTTAGGACTTTGCCTTGCCTAACCTTCAGTTAGGACTTTTCCAGTTAAGTATCCGATTCTCCATGACGTACTTGACTTCTCTCTCACATATTGTCAAATATTCGGTCAACCTTAACCTACTTGACCTCTTCTTATATAGTGTCCAAACATGGAAATTCAAGCTCGAATCCACTCGGGCTTAATCAAATTGGTCTACCTTGACCTGAGGATGATTGCACAAATAATCTTTCAACAATTTTTCCCTTTTTGATGTTTAACAATATGTTTAAGTTAGGTTAAACCATTAGCCCAACTTCCATCTTCATTCTATGCAAAAGTATGAATGAGAGTTTCTAACTTAAACCCTACATCTTCTCCTTTGACACACATCAAAAACTCTCTCCGAGAGTCAAATTGTTCAAAGGGATCCAATGAAAGTCCTATAGCTTTCATTTTATCCTATTCTCAACCTTGAGCATACATCCTTATAAAAAAATTATGCCTTTTAGGAAGACCTCCCCCTCAATGCATACTCTAACTTGTATCATTGCACCAACAATGATTTTGAGTTCCTAAATATTTAGAAAAACTCAAAATGAAGTCATGAGATTCAAAAATCCAATCTTAAATCTAAACCTCCCCTTAACTCCAAATTAGTCTCTTTTAACCATTTCTTTTATATTTTCATCAAGAAAATTATCCTTTAATACTTATCAAGATATTTCATAGGGTTAGGAGATGCTAAATTGACTAAAAGTGGCTTAATGGATTGAAATTAGACCACTTAAGCCAAAAATAGGGTGTCTAATCGATTGATTTCTGCTACTAATCGATTATAGTCTGTCCGAATCAATTGACATTGGGTGCCAATCGATTACCACCCATCTTAATCGATCACCTAATCGATTCTATGAGTTTTTGAGCTCACGAAAATGCATTCTAATGTATTGAACCAATCGATTCAAGTCTATCCGAATCGATTGACGCTCACTACCAATTGATTCCAGTATGTCCCAATCAATTGGCAATAGTGCTAATCGATTGAGGTTTTTGATTTCTGAAATCAATTTTAGATTGAAATTTAGAAACTTCAAAATAATTCTATAATTTTCTAAAAATTAAAAAATTTTACGTAGATATTACTTTTATCATGTATTATCAGGAAAAAATAGTTTTATATGAAAATACATCTCATTTCCAAAGATTGATACAAAATTAGAAAACATTGAAAAACTTTAATATTTCACTCTACTTTGTATCTAACTAATCAATGATGATCTCTATCAAAAGATAGACTTCACCAACGTTTTCCAAAATAATTTTGATATATTTTTCAAAATAAAATTTTCAATTACAATCTTTGGGTTAAATGTACATGACTTGTACACTTGCTTTCCCCATGACTGAACTTCACATAATCTATTATTTTGATAAACCTTAAAACTTAAATTGATGCACTAAATCAACATCTTAGGTTTGTTCATCTTCCTAACATTTCACTTGTATCTAATGTGTCTCAAAAGCACATACAAATCAAACCTATGGTCTTGTTGTTAGGGTTTAATTAAAGTCCTACATTGAAAAGATTTGGTAAAGATCATGAGTTTAAAATGACATGTAGGATATCTTCATTGGCATGAGACCTTTGGGGAGAGTCCAAGAGCAAAGCCATAAAGGTTTAGGCCTAAAGTGGATAATATCATGTCATTGTGGAGATATGTGAATATCCTTCGGACACAACAAATGGTATCAAAGTCATGTTGTAGACCAGATGCCATGTAAAGTGACCTTGAACGAAGTTGAGGGTAGGCCTGAAGCTGGTCATGAGTGACCAGATGCTCATGGGGAGGCTCCAGAGTAGGTCAATGTGACCAAATGCATACGGGGAGACGTGAAGCAGGTCAACAGTGAACTGATGCAGATGCTCGTGGGGAGGCCCAGAGTAGGTCAGAGTGACTGGATGCTCACGGGGAGATCCGGACCATGAAAGTAATTGTGGTCCTTCGTTTGAGGGGAGGATTATTGGGGTTCAATCAAAGTCCCACATTTGAAAGATTTGGTAAAGATCATGAGGTTAAAAGGATGTAGGATATCTCCATTGGCATAAGGCCTTTTGGGGAGACCCCAAGAGCAAAGTCATGAGGGTCTAGGTCCAAAGTGGACAATAAATATCATGCCATTATGGAGATATGTGAACATCCTTTGGTCTCAACAAATGGTATCAGAGCCATAGTCTAAACTAGATGTCATGTGGGGTGACCTTGAATGAAGTTTAGGGTGGGCTCGAAGCAGGACCAGATGCTCGTAGAGAGGCCCGGAGTAGGTCAAGAGTGACCGGAAGCGGATACTCGTGGGAAGGCCTGGAGTTGGTCAGGATAACCGAATGCTTGTGGGAAATACCCCGAAGCAGCTCAGGGTGACTGAATACTCGCGAGGAGACCCGAAGCAGGTCAAGATGATTGGATGCTTGCGGGGAGGCCTGGAGCAGGTCAGGGTGACTAGTACTTGCGGGAGGCGAGTAGGTCAGGGTGATCGGATGCTCGCATGGAGGCTCGAAGCATGTCAACGTGACTGAATGCTCGTGGGGAGGCTTATAGTAAGTCAAGGTGACCGAGCGCAGATGCTTGTGGGGAGGCCCAGAGTATGTTAGGGTGACCAGATTCTCGCGTGGAGGCCCGGACCATGAGAATAATTGTGGTCCTTCGTTTTAGGGGAGGATTGTTGGGGTTCAATTAAAGTCCCACATTGGAAAGATTTGGTAAAGATCATAGGGTTAAAAGGATGTAGAATATCTCCATTAGTATGAAGCTTTTTTGGGGAAACCCCAAGAGCAAAGTCATAAGGATCTAGGCTCAAAGTGGGCAATATCATTGTGGCAAAGGGTGATTCGCTTACTCTCAGTGCCTCCGTCAACTCGTCCCTAGGCCAACACGGAGGAGGTAAATCATAGGGGCTACTAGCCCGGACAATGACTAGTGTATAGGGGAGGGAAGGAACTTGTCTACTAGTCAGGATTTGATCCCCAGACTTCATTATGACAATACCCCATATACTAGCTATTAGTCCATCCTAAGGGGATAAAATAGATAATATTGTACCATTATGGAGAGAAGATCATGCTAGTTCTTTAAGGAAATCATACAATTGAACTGTGCACCGATAAACATCAAGTGAAGCCGATTAGCATATTTGAAACTGTCTTTACTATAAGTTTGGCTATTCATTTTTGTAGCAATAAAAGGAACAAGTCATCAATGTCAATCAAAAATTCTTTTGCTGCAACAATTACACGAGAAGCTTCTAAATGCTTATTGTCGTCTTCCCCTTCCCTTCTTGGACGCTTGCTGTTCCATCTGTTCTTTACTAGGCGCTTCAGAGATGTCAGTTGTCGAAAGTAGATCACAAGTCAGAAAAATCAATGGATGTGGCCTAGGGCAGTTAAGCTAAACAGGAAAGGTAATTGCCCGTACCATCAGGGGTGCGAACCATCAAGTGAAGAAGATGTTGTTGAGCTTCTCCATTTTTTTGGCATCCTAGGCCTGGTTTGTTTTAAACTTCAGGCACTGCAAACATCGCCTTGCATATCAATAAGTGGTACGACATCGTAGCCTTGCTATATCTCACAGATTTGGATGATTCACCATTGATACACCAAGATATATCAACTAGTTATTTAATAGGAGCATGGGGATAAAAAACTCTAGACATACCAATTAAATAAAGAAAGCTAAGAATATTATGCATCCATATTTAAACATACCGCAGATCTTTCTAATGATAAATTTAATGTTACAATGATTAGAGCTCACTATAATTATACAATAAGGTGCACCAAACTCGGTGATCTATACAGTAGGCTAACAGCAAACAATTGCTACTTATTGAAAAGAAAAATGATAGCTATAATCTATATGAGAAAACATAGTAACCAAAGTATATTGTAACTTAAAGAAAAACCAAAAAAAAAATAATAGTAATAATAATCAATCAAGAGAAAGTTAAAGTTGAGTCTATTGAGAGAATTTTGAGAGATGCGTTCGAGACATAGTATATCACAATCAAATTTCCTATTATCAGTTCCGTAATACTAATAGAATTCACATCACATCTGAATTCTAAGCCATCTAATAAAAGTCAAAATTTTCAAAACTTGCGACTGACTAGCATTAAGCCCTCAGTTGAATGGTCTCCTCTGATGCCAGTTGGTTTAGCTGAACTCAGTCAAGCAAGTTGGTGATAATTTCTATTTGAACCTAATTCTTGTAGCTAGGGTTCACTTTGATCAGCTTCATGTATTTCCATTACAAAACTTTCAACAATAGGTCATCATTGCAAATGACAGAAAATACTACTTTATATAATGCAATTAGCTCAGATACCTAAATACATAATTTTGTTTATAATAGATCTTGTATCACTTCATCCAACGACTGGATCATGTATAGCTCAGCCACAATGTATCTGTCCAGTTTCTTTTATCACTCATCTAGAGGTGCAATCGAGTCAAGTTGCTCGTGAGCCGTTCGTGAGCCGCTCAACTCGAGCTTGATTTTGACTGAGCTCGATCCGGCTTGTTTAATATTCGAGCCGAGTTCGAGCTCCTGTATAGCTCGATGGCTTGTCAAACTTTTAATTTTCGAGCCCAACTATATACATATACAAAATATATATATATATATATATTTTCGAGCTCCTATAATACTGGCTCAAGTTATGACTTGGCTCGAGTTCGAGCTCGAAAGCTTGATTTTAATTCATGCCTTTCGAGTCGAGCTCGAGCCTTGGATTAAATGATCAAGCCGAGCTCAAGCTCAAATTTACAAGCTTGATCAAGCTTGGGCTCAAGCCGAGCTAGTATAAAACGAGTCGAGCAGAGCTCGAGCCAAGGCTGGCTGAAGCTCGGCTCGTTTACGGTCCTACTCTCAACTTCCATTTGTTTACTTAATGAATAGTTCTATGCTGCCCTCCCATTAAAGGTGAAGCAACACAAAAAGTAAACCAGAACCTACACAGAATCGGAACGAAATTGACGATAGACATGGGAAAAAAATCACATACAGAAATAAACAAACTCACCAAGAGAGCAAATCTTACAAAGAAAATACCAATAGCCAAAAATTGATTTACATGAGAAAAATGAGTTCCTTCTAAAGGCTCTCTAAGTCAAACAAAATTAGAAATAAACTAAAAACAAGAAAAAAAGAATAATCTTGTACCTAAAAAAACACAATGTCTTAAGTAAATCTAATAATAAATTAGGAAATTAACCAAATTAAATTAAACTTCTACCAAAAAAGCTATTCCACACTCCTAATAAGACAATTATCAATTTAAATCCCATCTTAAATAACTTATTTTCCTAAATAAGATGATCTACAAAATAAACTAAATAAAATATCAAATCTTTTAAAACTTAATTTGTTAGTATTTTTTTTATTTCCCCCACCGAGGCCTCAACTTCAAGTGAGCTCTCAACATCTTCAGAGTATCTTCCCAATAAGTAAGGAATAACAATAACACCATGCACTTTGCTTTTCTTTAGTGCTTGTGAAATTCAATCTGGATTTACTCTCTTTCTTTCTTTATTTCTTGTTGGTTGCCTTTTAATAAAGAAGAAAATGTCATAGCCTATTATAGGGTGAGAATTAGATTATTATAGGGGTAAGGATGACATCTCTAATAGTCACAAGGCGTGCAAATGATGATAATTAACACGACTTTGCACAATCCCAATCTGATACAAATTCAATATACTAGACAGGCGATTGTAATCTTTAAAATTTTGGGGATCTACTAATTTACTAGGAGACATTCAAGCCTCCGTCATTGTATACTATGTCACAGGCTGCACTTCTGCTGATTCATCCTCAAGATTATCATTTCTATGCCCCATGACTACTGAAAAAATATGGACATCATCCTAGTCCCGTGATAAGTCTAGAGTTTTTGTTATTCATTAGAACGGTCGATAAAAAGAAAAAGAATTATAGACGAGGCTTAATTTCTCAAGCACTAAAAGAAAAATAAATCAAAATAGATCTTTTCCTCATTCATTGTAAGAGAATTCTAAGGAAGAAAATAATGAAAATATTATCCTCCTTGAAGATGTTATTGTTTATTTGGAAAATTCTAACAACTTACTTGAAAATAAATTCTCAGTGGGGGAGGATAATGCAAATCTATAGGCACTAGAGCACAAAGTTCAGCATCAAGCTTGAAGTTCGACTTCCCTGGATAAGATGAGCACCTTCTCACCTCAAGTTTCCACCACACATACAAATAGATATGAAAGCATACTGTCCAAACGAAGTTAACATCCAACAGGGTCCTCATTATCAGAAAATGCAAGTGTTAGCTACCATTTGCTCACACCTTGCATCAGTCTGTCCTCATCGACTTAAGAAGCACACTTAACTAAAACAATTATCCACCAAACTAAAGTTAGAACAAGATGAGGAGCACAAATTTTTGGTGGGTAATAGAAAACTACTTCAAGGGATTAGTGTTTGTCCAAGGGTCCACCTACTACAAGATAAGGAAGGACTCAAGCTACGTAGAAGAAAAGATCAAGGGAACGAATCTATAAATAATCAACTCGACAATGCAATTTAAATTAGTTAGCAAAAAATAAAGAGAATTAATTAGCCAAAATATTGTAAGAGAATTAAATAAGTTATTGAAAAAACTATAAAAGGAGGGGAAGCGCTCCTTAGTGATCTGATAGAAAAGTCAATAAGTTATTTTCTTCTTAATCTCTCCCCCGCGCTATCTCTCTTCTCTCTAGCTCGATTATCTAGCCGAGGCACCGACATCCCTCGCGGGCAACCTCTACGCTTGTAGGCATAACAAATACGGCAACGGAAAAAGTATGGCCTATTGACAATTAGAATACTCCGTATACTACCTAACATATTGCATCACAATGGTTCAAAAACGAAAGGCTTCTCCGGTTACCGGTTTGTAGATTGTGAAACAATTGCAAAGAGCATCAAGGACAGTGGCATACCTCACGATTGTCGGTGACCTTAAGGACCAGCTTCCCATCGCAGTGCCTGTACTTCATGACATACCTCGACTTTCCGACCAATCAACTCCAAACAGTTCAGTCCAAAAGGTACACAAAAGTAGGGGGAAAAGGGTAGAGAAAGAGCTTACGGATTGGGGATCAGCGCGGAAGAGCTAGTCAAGACTTGCTAACTCGTGGTCCGTTTCAAGTCGGAAGTCAATTTTTTTTTTCAAAAATAAAAAATAAAATAGAAAGAATTAAGAAAAGGACAGATAAATAGAAAAAACAAATTGCTCATCGAATTTCCTTAGTTTTCTCCCTCTTCAATCTTCATATTGTTGTGTAATTTGCAGTGAAAAATCAAGGCAGACAGCACAAATATATTTGTTCTTCTAAGTTTTGAGCAAATACTAACCAGTGTGTGTATTCATCATGCTCCTCAGAGTTCTGAGCTAATTATATATACTCTGGATGTGAGAAAAACATGTACAATCACAGAATTCAAGTAAAGCTTCCTCCTTTCCGATGTCTCATTACACTTCCTCACCTCAATGGAGATTATTCGACCAAAGGTTACACTCATTCTTATCTATGTTCATTGTAACTTATAAGATGATGCTTTAAACGCTTGGCAATGGAGGAATCATGCAGCGCAGGGACTGGGGCTCATCTTTTGCCTCCTCTCATAGATGCCAAAACTTTGCAGGCTCGGCAAGCAGCAATGCCCAGTTTTCCATGCCTTGTCCTTCCTGCTCGTGCGATCGCTACTCGGTGTCACCTCAGCGCTGCAAGCTGAGCTTGCTCCAGAGCGATACGACGTTGCGTTCAATGAGTTTGGTGTCAGAGCGGGGCTTGTTTTGTAGATGTCTGATTTCTCATTAGCATCTTCTTTCACTTCAGTAATATTTGAGGAATCGAGTTTTTCGATCTGCGAGGTCTCGCGTAGCAGCTCAGCGAGCTTCTTCCTACCAGTAGGAGAAGGTTCATCAGATTTTGAGTATGGAGATTTGTCGAACAAAAAATGGTTGTCCAGTTTAGGAGTTGATGGTGTGCTCGAAGGATGAATCGGGGTACTGCCTCGCGAAGGAGTGAACTCTGTACAGCAAAAGCGATTTATCATAATATATATATATATCAATTGGTGTTAGGAATACAGATTCATACCTCCATTCACACTGAAGAAATCATCGTCGCAGTCTGAATCAAACCACGCTTGTGTATCGAAGAATATCTTGTTCTTGCTCCCTGCTTAAGTTAAAATATACACATTCAGCAATAGAAGAACAAAGAGATCGATTGTTCATTCGATAACTAGTCAAAATTGTTCGGGATTTCCTTGCCGAATTATCTCTTGAAAGTTTTAGAATCAAACATCATTCATAGAAACTAAATTAGTAGACCTAGCGAACAATCCAAAATCTCACAGTTGGGCAAACCATTACGTCAACTCTAAGAAGGAAGCACAATCAATAAATTATCAAAATCTCCATAACACAAATCGCTTTTGTGATTAATTCAGAGGGAACATGTTCAAGTTAATCAGTGTTCCGCCGAAACAGAGTGGTTGAGACAGTCGAAAAGGACAAGCACTAAAATGTAGAAGAGCTTAACGAATTATATAACATGAAGAGATTTGGTGGCAAGAGCTATAGAAAGGGAAAGAAAGAGTCACAAACCGTCACAATACAAATTGAAATTTATGATCCAAATTCTTACAGTTCTGCGAAGAACTCCATCTACTTTGAGAAGAAAGCAGAATCGACGAAGAATTTTATTTCTCTAAGACCGCAATCTCAAGAACACTGTTTACTTTCAAATTTGCACACAAAAAGGTTAGTGATGGATGCGATTGACGTACCGAACTCGGGAGTCTGCGAACCGAATCCATGAACTGGATTTGCCCCATCCAAAGCCTTCTCTTTTGCTGGCGACGGGAGGAAGAGCCTCTTAGCCTTGGAAGCTAAACCCAATCGATACCTCATCGATGACGCATCTGAATCTTTCGGTATTGAAGTGCACACCCCCATCTTCAAGATTGGATTTTTCTGAACAAAAGCCTGGAAGAAAACATAAAGAGCACAAAAAGTGAAGAAATGGAAAGAAAAAAGCCGTAAATAGAATGGCGGAGGATGGAAAGGGAAGTGAATAATTACTTGCATAAAGAAGACACAACCAAAAAGATCATATTTTTATGGTAAAACAACCCATGGGAATCTACAAAAAAGGCTTCAAAACTGCTGCTTCTTTTTTTCACTTCGGCTTCGTTGTTTTCCTAGCTGAACAAAAAATGGAAGAATAAAGAGGAAGAGGAATTGGTTTGGCTCTTTCTTCTTGGAGCTGGTGAGGGAGGCAAAAAAAAAAAGTCCTGTTGAAAGTTAGGTTGCACAAGAGAGAGTGGAATCAATGCCATGCCATTGCCATGCACGAACATGCCATCAATCTTTTTCGCGTGATGGATGACACATGATAATTGTTGGAGTTTGTCTCTTGAGCTTCACATGGGACCATGAATTCCATCATTTATTTTATTTTGAAGAAAAAGACCCTTTTTTTCTCCTTTTATTTTTTAATGGGTAATTTATCAAAATATATTTTTTATAATTGAGAATTATTGAGAGTTTAGCTCTTATAATTATTTTTTATAATATAGTTTTTCTCTTTTTATAGTAAACTAATAACTTATGGATACTTTTTTTTAGATAAGCTTTTTAAATACAATACAACACAATATCGATATTTTACTTAGCACGCCTAAAGATTTATACTGATTTTTTTTTACACTTTAAAAAATAATAAAATAATGGTCAACTATTTTAGACATAAGAAAAATTAATGTGTTATATTTTAGAACATTATTAACATCTATACAAATAAGTACATTTTTTTTTATTTTAGAAAGTTTATTTTGAATAAAAATCAAAATTAGAAGGTAAATTTATAATCAATTTATGTCTATCTTTATTAATCTTTTAGGGATGATTTGCTAACTATCTTATATTTTAAAATTAATTTTTTTTTAATCATTAAATAGAACATATTAAATTTATTTATATCTAAAAAATATTTTTATAAATAACTTAATCATAAACTAATTTTTAATTCATTTTATGTCTTATTATTAATTTTATTTGCTCAAATGAAGTTGATTAAATAGGAGTTAATTTGTAAATTATTTTCCGCTTTAAAATTTTGAATTATTATAAACTTCTAGATACCTTAAATTGCATATGAATATTTTTTCGTAAAAATAAATATTTTAATAAACATTGGATCATTAACTATTTTATAAATGTTTTTAGTAAAAAAATAATTATAGGGTGACTTTGGTAATTCTCAATGACATGATAATTTTCCTTTTGAAAAAAATAAGAGACTCTAATGGATATTTTGATACATTAATAATTTTTAAAATTAAAATTTTTAGTAGATAATAATTTTTTGTTTTTATATATTTTTTAATAACTTGATTAATTAGTTCTCAAATAATGTAGTTATTATTTGGGTTTCCTTATTAAATTCATATGGATTTGGATTTGATTTTGCGTTAGTTGTAGTGTTAATTTTATTTTGGCTCATATGTTATTATTATTATTTTTATTAGTTTCGGTCGATTTTTATTATTATTCTTTTCATTTGAACTTTGGCAATTCAACGGGAATCTTATTCACATTGGAAATGTGAATGAAAATAAGATGGATGAAAAAATCTTCCCTGTGTACAAGAGTTTAGTTCGGAATGACTATGAGGTTGGTTTATATGAAATCAATGCTTGAAATTGTGAACATGTATAAAATCAATACTTGAAACTATGTCAAACGTAGGCTTGGTTGTTGGGTTCTTCGGGCCGCGAAAACCGCTTTTTCGCGTCACGGAAACCCCGAGTCACCCAAAGCCGCGGATCTCGTGCAAAGATTCGCAAACAAAATTTTCGAAAAATATTTTCTTGTACGAGTTCATAAAACTTAGATCTAATCTAAGGGAGATGTATACCTTTGAAGCGAAGCCTACGCAAATCCCGCTCGTCCAAGGTACTCGTCGGATCTCCAAAGTGTCAACG
>JBBMJZ010413103.1:7015423-7033750 GCA_037833815.1 Zingiber zerumbet | reverse complement strand
ATTTTCTGCTAGGTACTAAGTTCTTAAAAACAAAAAAGAAAAGTTTTTTAAAACTACGGGATTCACCCCCCCCCCCCCCCGCCCCCTTCACATGCGACTCGATCCAACAAGTGATACCCTTAAACTCTATCATACTCAGCTCTCTAAACTGTCTGTAGACCGGGTTCATACTAGTTGTGGGGCGGCTGAGTGCATTTTTATTTTCCCTAGATCTCAGCAATTACTGAATCTACTCTCCATGAATTTGATTCTGCTCTTGTAAGAGCACGGTAAGTCCCGCTAAAAACTGATTGTTCTATCCACCATCTCATTGTTGTTTCTCCTGGCAGCCATAAACCTGTATATCCCATCATACCTCTATCATTATCTCACATATGCATAGTTATAGGTTCATATCATAGCTAAACTACATAATTAAATTCATGGTTATAACTTTTAAAGGCAAATCTTACAAACTTGAAGGCAAAAGTATTCGAGTCCTCAACAAAATTGCATACACACACTGTCCTATAGAAATGACTGCTTTGATATCAACTGATACAATCCTATAACCTACACCTGACAAAATATTCAATACATGCTGATCTCATGTGGATGACTCATCAAGTAGCATACCCTAAGACTTTTGAAATGGAAGAAAAAGAAAAAAAAATAACAGTGAAGTTGCATGGCATATGAACCTCAAAACTAAGCAAAACACAGTAAATTGAAGTTGATGAACTTCTATCAAAAAGAAAATAAGCCAATAAATAGACTCTAATCCTTAACTACATAATAAATCAAAGGACAATTTTATAACATGTCCTCAGGATCCCTGGACAGTGTGTTATGCCTCCATCTCGTCTCCTCAGCTATTCTGCCCCCACGTCCTCTATCATATCCTTGGTGGCATCTCCATCACCAGCACCATTTACATGTGAGCCTACAGAGTCAGTAAGTATATTCCACTAGCATGTACAAGAAATAAATGGTAAGGCAAGGACTGCAATTAGGAAAACATGACATGGAGCATGAAATTTTTTACACATAAAAGAAATCCTATGTATTGCCTACCAAAGAGATTGAACATATGAAAAATATGGTAACCATCATGAGAGCTCATTCATTTGATCCATGATCATGAATTGTAGAGCTATAGTCTAAGATAATCTATATGCACATAGCCAAAGCCCATATGCCTTGCATTTCTATTCATATTTGGAAAGACCCTCCTTGGAACTCATCCCATGACACCCATCCCGTACTATCACCACACATGTACATAATCCTCCAAATATCCACATACAATGAACATGATATACTTCTAACATACTTTGATAGCATACATGCATCTTACTTATTCGGATTTTATGGAATCAACATGAAATCTTTACATGAGGTCATAGTTCTATTATACCCTACTCCACAAGTGGACATGCATAATACCTAAGTCTACAAGCATGAAAGGAATTACTTTAACCCAACTAGAGTAAACAATTTAGGCATCTAGAAATAACATGGTAAGAGCAACTACTAAAACAAAACCGAATCAAGAGATAGCAAACCCCATTGGCAAATCCGAATCGCAAACCCACCGTTTCAGTTTCCCATAAATTCATCTAGCATGAAGTAACAAACACAACCTTAGATTTGAATCAAAACTGCCAATTCTGTCCCAAAGTTATTAAGCTAAAATGAAGTAGTGAACACACCATCGAAAACAAACCGGAAATCCCCAATTCTATATAGGACTCCAAAGCCATCACATCGAGTTAGGAACAACATTGGAATCGCTTTTATTAAGCTAAAATGAAGCAGTGAACACACCATCAAAAACGAACCAAAAATCCCCAATTCTGTCTGGGACTCCAAAGCCACCACATCAAGTTAAGAACAACATTGGATTCGCTTCACCACCTTCAAATCTATCCAAATCTCAAGGCTATAAACGAGATTTATAATGAAAACATATTTACAATCTACCAAATCTGTCCAGAAATTCATCTAGCATATGGTAACGAACACAACTTCGGATTCAACACAAAAACTTCCAGGAAATTTGTCCCAAGAAATCCGAAGCTATGGAAGGAAAATAGGAACACATCAATACTCAAATTCCACTCCACCAATCTGCGCTAAAAACCTGGCATTCGCAAGAATTAAACAAGACGGCATAGAAGACACTCGCAATCATCCAAATCTGCTCCACAACTTCAAAATCCATCAAGGAAAACATACAAGAATACAATCGCTATATATAAATCTTCCAAATCCGGAGCAGAAAACTGGAAAAGAAAAACTTCCTGAAGTAACAAAAACATCATCGAAATCATCTTGCACCCCCACGCCCAAACCATCTCTAGGAAACCAGTACCTACAGTTGGGGTTATACTTGCCTTCCTCTTGCCACTGACTAGAGCTCTAGACCACAAGATAACGCGCCGGCTGTGAAAAGTGGTCTCGGAAATCTGTGACCGGTGGCAGTGCTCATCGAGAAGTTCGTCGGCGTGGCGGCGACTGTTAGCCGGCTTAGGGCATGGCGAAGGGCTCGAGTTGAAGCGGCGAAAATGAGAGGGGAAAAAAAGAATTAGGAGGAGAAGAAAGGAGGGAATGAATAGGACTTAGTTTAGCAGTTGAAATTTTCTGGTCCACAAATTGCGGACTAGAGGATGATCCATTACATGAGGACCCTTGATTTGGATGAACTTCATCTATAAATAGGTAGGGTCCATCTAAATGAAGGGTTCTCATGCAATAAACCATCTCATGGTCCATAATTTACGGACTAGAGGATCCGTCCTCTTAGTTTAGACTTATATACTTAAGTTATTTAATCCCCATTTTAGATTAATTGAATTTATTAGCCCCTAACTTAATTGATATTTAAAACAAGTTTCCTCAAAACCTAATGAATTTATCCCAAAAAACTTCCTAAAAATTTCTTAAAAATTCTACCAAATAATTTCTTAATGCATGGATATTATTTATATTTTAACCTTGTTCATGGCCCAATCTCGCTTCCCTTCGTCATCGCATTACCCTCGTCCAGGAAACATTGAATTGATCAAAGAAAAATTTAAATTCTCAATTTAAACATTCAACGGTAGAGAGACCTCACAACCTCAAAGGCATAAAGGTGTCTGGATCGACCTATAAAATGTGGTCTCAAGCAGTGGCAGATATGCAACTTTCAATACGATCAAACAAGCTCTACACTACTCCAAACTTTGACCATAACGCTGCAATGTTGCTCCAACAACTACATCTTATTCTAGATAATTTATTTTTTGGTATATTTTATTTAATACAAAATTTTGTATCTTCATATTCAAACAATGTATTATTCATATTGTTAGTAAATTGTCTAACAAAAACAATCAATAATGCGGGTCTCAGAATAGAAGTCATCAAAAGCTCCGAACCAAATAAAATTATTTATGTCAAATCAAAATACCTAGATATTTAATCTAAGCATCATCATCTAACATTATACAAAATACAAAATTTGAGATAAGTGGACCAACTCCGTAGCATGTGCCAAAATCCCAAGCTTGACATACTTTAGAGTCTATCCTACCGTGTCAAATTTTGATCCACTTATGAATTCAATTTTTGTTGACACATACTAAAATTATATATATATATATATATATATATATATATCTTGAAAGAGAAAGAGAGTTTTTATTCTGGCCGGTAAATGTGTGTTTCTAACGTGAGACCCTCTCACAGGGAAGCACACAAGGTGATTTTTTCCTTTTTCTTATTTATTTTTTTAAATCTGTCAGTTATGCTCTTTAGAGTTTAAGAGTTGGATAATAGTATTAAGCACTTAAAAAATTTCAAATCAAAAAAAAAATTTGAGTGTGCGCATAGTGTGTAGGATAATATCAAAACTATATGCATATATATATCCGAAAGTGTCAATTTTATCCTAGTTAAATTAACTGCCCTTTCAATTGTTGATACATTTGATACCCATTTAGTGTGAAGGAATTACTTTTAAGAACCAAATATCTATTGCAGCTTCTTAAATGTACTGAATATTTATTAGGGATAACCTCTTTAAATATCTTCCTAATATACTTTTTTGAAATAATCATATTAGTCTCGATCAATATAGTATGTTCTCCCTTACCATCTTGACTTAACTTTTATATCTACATTGATTCCATAGTTATTTTGTATGAAAGTGACTACTGCTTGGCATAATAACCTGGATTGCTCTAATTTTATTTCGAAATTACTTAACCATTGTTTTTTATGTGCCATTTATTTGAACTCGCGAACAAGCTTCTTCAACCAATTATGGGAAGAAAATAATTGTATTAAAAGATGCATTTGGAGTTAGAAAATATCGTGTGTTTTTTTTGTTTGTTCGAGCAAATCAAGTTCTTCATGCTATAGAAGATTCCCTTTTCTTTAATTAATAATATCAGAGGCTTTCAAATTTAACGTCCAAGCATAAGAAAAAATACAAAAGGATAATTGCATCTATGATCGAATTTAGAATCTTTTTTAAAAATTTATGAGTTTCTAATAATTGATTTTAAGAATTCAGACATGGACTTCCAATTTTTCATAACTACCATTTACCAACTAAAAGAGTCTTAAATAGTCAATTCACAGGCAAAGCATCTCGTGGCGATACAACTGATCGATCCATAATTCTTTAAGCCTCGAGTCCACCCCCTGTTTGGTGCAGCATCGCATCAATCTCGTCCCCTTCTTCCATCTCAAGCTGGAAACAAACAAAACGACAGAAATACAGAGATTGCAAACAAACTTAAAAATAAAAAATAAAAATAAAATAATGCTTGGTTACTTCGTCTGGAGTTTGCTCCCCTCGCAGCCGACGGCCATCAAACAGGAAAGCAATAGAATTGATATCCACCGACTGACGATCGCAGTAGGCATTCATTAGCTTCCGCAGCTGAGTGCTGCGCTTGATCCTAAAGAACACCTCATTCCCATCCTACAAAACACAGAGTGGGAAAATTGTAGCAAAAGGATACAGGCAATAAACCACTCGAACATTTAAAAAAAACATTTTATTATTTACGATCTGTTGTAAGATTAATAAGCAAAATTTAAATCATAATATTAGGCATCAATTTCCACAGATATTACTAGAAGATCTAACTGGAAAAATCATTAGGAAGTTCCCTTGTCATAGCATTTTACATTATCATTCTGGCGCAAAAGTAAACTGTGCTTTTCAAAAATTACACTCTCAGAACCAATTAATGGCCAAAGCTTAGTTGGACGAATTGAACAGATTGAAGATTAAAATGTGAGGTGTATAGGAAGACCAACAATCGCTCGAGTTGATATAAGAAAACTATAGTTGATATAATTAAAACAGTTTTAAGAAATTTAAACCATACTAATGTAGGATCAAAAAGTGCGTTAGAGGGAGGTGAATAGCGCGAGTCGTTTTTTCACTTTTTCTTAAAACACAAGAGAACGCAGAAAATAGTAAAACAATCGCTAATACTTTTGATTTTTACTTAGTTCAAAGTCTTTGACGACTTCTACTCTAAGACCCACACTCATTGAATGCTTTTGTTGGGCAATCCAATAATCGCTCAAATGATTACAAATAATTTATATTGAACGTACAATTAAAAGCAACAATTATACCAACAATTTAGAAGAAAAAGTTCTAGTGTTGTCGTCGAGGCAGCTAATCGGAAAAAAAAAAAATCAAGTTGACATGGCGCCCCTCGACGAAACTCTATCCGCCAAAGTTTATCTTGATCCAGGCGCATAGACCACTTATAGGCACCTAGACTCTGACGTGTGTCGGCCAACAAGAGCGTGCCACCTCATTTGCTCGCTTAGTTGAATGCTTACTCATACGATGCACCTAGAATCTGAGCGTCTAGACCCTTCTCGAGCACCTAGAAGTCCCTTTTTCGGCCAACTTCCAGCTTCGATTTCCTACATTACAAATTTAGAAAAATATGCATAATATAATGATTTGAAGAGTCTCAGGACTGTCCGATTCTCACTTTGGATTTTACTGAAATCTTAGGTCGAATCGACATTTATTGTTCCCTCAACGAGGAACGCGTCCTTACCTATTTGGACTTTTACTCGACATCCGATCTTGACTTCGGGACTTCCCACTAGACGTCCGATCCTCGACCGACCTAAACTTCCGCTTGATGTTCGTGACCTCAGGGCTTTTGCCAGATGTCCTCAATTTGCCAAGACTTCTATCAAATCCACTCGACCAGGACTTCGTGCTCAATCCCCTTGACCAAAATTTCGTGTCCAATCCTCTTAACCAGGACTTCTTTGTCTAGCCTCAACTAGGACTTGCCTGCATACTCAGGTAAATTTGTTAGATCACAATGACTCTTAACTTTAAACCTTTGCTGATATCAAAATATAGAGGTTTGATTAGCTTAGTGTTTTCAACACTAACAATTTTCCCCTTTTTTGATTTATAGCAACTTAGTTCAAAGTTTAGTAAAATTAGTAAAATATCTTCAAGTAAATCAGTCTTTTGAAAAAAATTTTAAAGTAAACATTATTTTGATAAACATTTTCAAAATTAGCAACAATTTTAATGAGTAGAAAGCATTTTCAAAGTAAGTATTTTATTTATTTGGAAAATATTTTCAAGTTGAGAAAAATGCTCCACCCTAGTTAATGCCATGCTTTTTTAAAAATTTCCAAGGTTTTCTTTTAGAAGAAATGTTTCCCCTTAGTTAAGGATCATCCCCTACAACCAAGAATTTTTACTTTGACTTTTAACTCAACTTTTCTCTCCCCTTTGACATATATCAAAACTAAATTCTCTTAAAAATAAACCAAGTTTTTGAAAAGAAGAATACTTGTCCAACAATTCAAGTATTAATTCTATAGTACAAGCATGTTTGAAAAAAATTTATACATCTATTTTCATTGAAAAAAATGTCTAACTTTAGTTACTAACTATCAGAAGATAATAGTTTTCGCTTAGTTAGTCAAGCTAAATAAAAATTATCTAATTAGATTTACTTAGAAGGATTACTTAACTTGATCAATGTTAATTGGTATTTTTTCGCCTAGATTTTATGTTGATGCACATCAATAAGCATCTAAAAATCCATGCAAAACCCTAAGCATCTTACACCATTCTAAATATTTTTCAATACACAAACAAGGTATTTCTAGTGTACTTGTGAGTTGTTGGCTGCCTAAGACTATAGGATCATGCTTTCTAAGAAGAAACCTAGGCTAAGTTTTAAGCCAATGTTTTAAAAACAAAGACGCAACCTAAAATTCAATTTTGAAAGTAACTTGAATTTTTGTTTTGAAAAAATAGGTATAAAAAATAAGTTTAAACATAAGTTATAATAACTTCCTATCTTACTGAGTCATAAGTCAAAGTCAAACTTAAGCAGAAACCAAAATGTCAATTATAGTCACACATCACAACCAAGTCAAAGTATCCATAAATACAAATCACTATCAAGACATTAAATCTGAAAGTCTACTGAGAAGGAAAGGAAAGGGGGGGGGGCATGGGCTCCAAGATCTGAGCATATATCTCAGCTAAAGGTGTATAGTCTACTCCTCTCTAAAACTATATATCTCCTGTCTAAGACAGGTCACAGACTCAAGTCTGGTGGAGGACTCCTCAAGTCTAATGACTCTGTCTTCTAGGATAGGAGAGGTTGAAGGTGTAGGTAGGTGACGATGATCAGCAAGTATATCATGCAGGTCCTCCGCTGCTGAGGTTGGATCTAGGTCAGGCTGAGGCTAGACCTCTAGGTCAGGCTGATGCTGGTCCTCTCTCCTCCATGACATGACTCCATTACCATCTATATGAACACCAGCTAATGATAGGTGTCTAGCTCTTATTATGTCAAACTCATTTAGGTATCCGAGATAATATCAATCCCTAGGGATGCCAACAGCAATGTCAAACTGTGGCAATAAGGCATAACCCTCCCCTAGTGCTAATACTGGCAGAAAATATGATGGCATGGAATATATGGAGATTCATATCTATGTCAAGCCTATGATAAAATGCATAAAGTAGAAATGCATAAAATGGCCGCATGATGGTGACATCTCTAGTAGTGAGGGGCAAAATGCAAAGTACTAAAACACTATATAGAATGTAATCCTGAATACTAAGTGTAACTGATCGAAAGTGAGTCATAGTGGGTACCCTCTGTCCCTAAAAAATGCAAATACATTGTATCTAAGGTAATGTGAGAATAAGGATCATCAAATGATAGATCTTACCCTCTTAGGAATGGAGATACTGAGGGTCCGAGTCCAAAATGATCTCTAATGAGAGTAGGTGACAATCTAATTTCCTTACCGTCTACTCTAATGTAGGTGAAGTCATCAACTTTAACTAAGTTATTGTATAGTCCAGCACACATTCTATTAATCGGACTAGAACAATAGACAAGGTTTTGCAGCTGATAATAGTTGATTACCTACTAATGGAATGCATAATCTCATAAAGAAGGTCAGATATCTAGAGGGAAGAGGGATGAATCTATTAGATAAGAACCTAGACCTATGTTCAAGGGTAGGGAATCTAGGGGCCTCAGTATACTCTCTTATTCCTAAAATAAATGTCATTAATTAAGCCTTTTCTTTAAAAAAAACTTCAATTTTAGAGTATTACCGAGGCATTTTTTGAAAGATTATATAAGAAATGACAACCCCGATTGATTGGCACTGAACTGGGTTTGAGAATGGGGAGAAAATCCAACTTGATCTTTGATTTAGGGCACCTAGAGCTGAAGCTTCGGGTGTCTTATATAGGTAAGGTTCAGATGCCTGGAGACGGATCCGGGCACCTCGATTTTGATTTTTGCAAGACGCCTATAGGCCTATACATGCGCACTGATCTCAAGTCTGTGGGCAGTTTTTTAAAACCGTGGGCTAGCTGGATTTAATACTCGGGGTGCCTAGATTTAATCCAAGCACCTGATCTAAGCAAGGTGTCAGGAATTGATTCGGTAAGGTTTTAATTAATTTGAGTTTAAGTTTTAATTAATTTACCAGGTTTTAGATTAAATTAAATTAAATTAAATTAGTTGATTAGGTTAAATTGATTAAGTAGATTAAGTAAGTTTATTAATTTCATAGGAATTAATTAAGTTAAATTAATTAAGCATGTTAAGAATTTAAAGGTTTTAATTTGATTAATTAATAGTATCAATTAAGTTTGGTTAAGTAGAAAAGTTAATTTGATTAAGTGATTCTAGTTGTATTTAATTACGTTGAATTAAGTTGAAATTAAGTTGATGTCAATTAAGCTTATTTAATAAAATTTAATTGAGTTAATTAATTAAGTTAGATTATGTACATTAATTAATTAGGTGGATTCAATCAGAATAAAATTATTAATCTTAACATCTTACTCATTTCTAATTTTTCAAGTAGAAAAACTTATAGATATTGTGAGATGTTTATTAATTTAATCTTTATTAATTTAATTTGAAATCTAAGAATTGATTGACATTTTAATTAGATTCAGTTTTAACCGTCAGTCAGTTAAATATACATTTCAAAAATTAACTTTGATGTGTACAATCAGTAAGTGCATGGTTGTTGTCAAGTAATAAAAGATATCGAACCCATAGAAATTAGATATAAGCACTAGAAACTAATCACAGCAAATTAGCTAAACGATTGAGATTTGAGAATTTGTGCACTTAAAGTAGAGAGAAGTAAAATAGGAAGAAAGAAAGAGGAAGAAAAAAAAATTGATTGAGAAAACTTGGTCGAGAGAAGTGTTCTGAGTTCGGTTTCGTTGTGATGCTAATTGATCTAATTAGAATTACCTATTACCCTTCCTCTATCCTTATGCGCATGTAGGGAATCTAATTCAATACTAACACTACCCCGCGACGGTTGTGATGGAGTGCAACCTCTATTAGTATCTAATGCTACCGAGTATAAGTGGTCACCAAGGAAGTCCGGTTAAAGGGTTACCCTTACCACTAGGGCCCTTGGTCATACATTCACAATGATATACTAAAGACTTAATAACATACATCTAGAAATAATTCATTGAGTCTAATTCAATACTTTCTTGTAGAGATTTATCTTCCCTTTCGAGACGATACTATAAATGTCCGGTTAAAGGCTACCCTTGTCACTAAGGTCCCGCGGTCATACGATCTAGAACATCCCCTCCACGGGGTGAACAAATCAATATAATGATTCAATTAAACATAAGATTTAAGCACAAACACACCACACACATAAGATCAAATGAATACTAGGTATAAATATGTCATATGGATAGGAAATTGCCAAATTCAATGAGTGTGCATTAATCACACATCACAATTACTCCCTAAATCTTAAAATAAAGAGATCTACTCCATGATAAGAAGAGAGGAATCCAAAGACATTGAAATTACAAGCTTAAAACTCAATCTAAAGAAAAGCGAGAAAAAAGCTTATCCAAAACGACAAGAGGTATTAAAATCCAATCTAAGCTTCCAGAGTCGTAAGAGACGACGAATACAACTTCGGATCTTCAATCGGGGCACAAAAAAGGGTATAGATCTGGACCAAGATGGAGAACCTTTCTCCTCTTGAAAAGGGGAAGAACCCCCCCCCCCCCTTTTATAGAACAAGGCACGGCCTTGGGCACAGACTGTGTCACGGTCATGCCTTTCGAGTGTGAAGTCATTCAGGTGGAATGGCATGGTCGTGCCAATTGGCACGACCACACCTTGATTTAGCTCTGAATGCTCAACACAACAAAGGCACAACCTAACTCTGCTTCGACTCTAGAAATCTGGCACGGTCGTGTGAAACCACACGGCCTGGACTTGCTTGCGCTCTGGTAGAGTGGCACGGCCGTGGTTTGCTTGCCCACGAGTGTGGAACCACGGCCATGTGGAAAATACATCCTGTCAACAGAAAAGCAAACAAAGAGCAAACCTCCGACAAAGGGAATAATTATGTTGAAAATATGATAAAGAGAGGTGAAATTGCATAAAACATATACAAAGAAAGCAAGTGTATATGCGTTAAAACATGCATAAAAGTATATATAATCTACGCACATCACACTCCAGACTTGAACATTTGCTTGTCCTCGTATAAAATGTCGCAATCTAGATTCATGTGCTTATATAATGCTTCATAATCTCTAGTACATCAATCCAACTCTATCAACTAGTTTTATTAGTGAGCATGATCGTAAAGTAACCTAAGCATAGCCTAAACATAAGTTCTCATGCACAGTGCAATAAGCGACTTAAGCTCTTCAAGTTTTAATCCTTAATCATAGTTAAATCGTTATCTAAATGAATTCCTTGCGTTCCCGGTGATAGACATTTACCTGCCACACACTTGGTTCATATTTCTTAGTCTACCCAAGGTCTTAAAGTTGTGCTCGAAATCAAGAGAAACATGCATTTCTTTCCCAGTAACCTAACTCGGTCTCAAAGGAGTAACTTACTAGTTTCCATTTACGAAAATGTTTTTTATATCCCTTATTTTTTTCCCTCAAAGTGATTGCATTGTACAACACTTAAATTTATCACAAAATTTTTTTGATGCTTTAGATGTAGCACTAACAAATGTAGGGATATTTTAATTTTTCTAAACAAACTTATATGATACGAGCATCATCTAGTAACCGAGATGTAGTCTAAAAAATCACCATGGAAACTCAGGTACTAAACAAATTGGATGAATCATGACTATTTTAGAGTTATCTACTATTTAAAATTAAGCAAAGTGAAAATAAGATTCTTAAGATCAGGCCAACACTTAAATTTATCTCATTATAATACAATACTTAATTCGTGCTACAAGAGATAGAGAAAAGAAGTTCACCAAACATACTAGCACTATCTCTCACAACAGCATGAATCAAGAAATAAGCGTGCTAACAATTTTGCTATTGGACAAGTCAACAGTAAGGTGAAGATTGATGTTCTCAAAACCCAACAAAAAACAACCAACAAGAAGACAACTAAAGAAAAACTACACTCAAAATAAAAAGTTTTTACTAAAAACTAGCCTAAAGACAAGCCAAATGCAACTAAAATGAACTAAAATGTAAGGAAAAATAACACTATGTATAACTCCCTAGACTTAAACCTTTCATCGTCCCGATGAAATCAATATAGAGGTGGAGGGTATGTAAGGCCTCGAGGAGATGGGGAAGGGTAGAAGTGAGGCAAATCTCTATGTCGAGTAGGTCCAAGAGGGAATCTAGGCATTTCAAGCAAATGGCCAATGTGCCCATTGTACTGGAAAAAGTAACCACCTACTGTCAGTTATGTCTATGTATAACTCCCCAGACTTAAACCTTTCATCGTCCCGATGAAATCAATATGGAGGTGGAGGAGGGTATGTAAGGCCTCGAGGAGATGGGGAAGGGTAGGAGTGAGGCAAATCTCTATGTCAAGTAGGTCCAAGAGGGAATCTAGGCATTTCAAACAAATGGCCAATGTGCCCATGGTACTGGAAAAAGTAACCACCTGCTGTCTAGTTATGTCCATGTAACGTCTAAAATCTTCCACCTCTTGATCAATGTCATAGTCACGGATAAAATCGGCCACCTGGCCTTGGAAGTTCCTCGTAGATTGGAAATAATCACGTACCTCCTGGAATTGATCATCAGACAATTTGAAGTGACCCTCCAACATTTGTTGTTGAGCACTTTTCTTCATATAAAGCGGATCCAAAGAAGTACGAAAATCTAAGAAATTGAATCTAGAGGGACTCGTGTTATAGGCAAAAGAATGTCTTAACTTTTAACTCGTGTTATAGGCAAAAGGGTTCATGATACTCTAAAAGGAATGAAGGTAAATTCGGGAGCCATGTCAGTAATCACCCAATTAGCAAAGTTGCAATATAGGTAATGAAAATCCATCCCTCTTAGAAAAAGCAAAACCGTTCTCATCTAGACATCATTCTCATGACAAGGAATGTATCAATATCGATGTTGTAATTACCATGAGCAACTTCCAAACCATCAAGTTCACAATCCAAATTTAAGTCAATCTGTCTTAGAAGTTGCCTTCTCAGACTCCGCGAAGTGTTTGCAGAAAATAAAACCTAATATTAAAGTCAACTTTATTTAACATCGCCCAAAATGAATAAAGTTCCACTTTCCGAACTACCTTGTTGCTTTCTCCTCTACTGAAGGTTTGTATTTAGCATCGCCCAAAATGAATAAATTCAACTTTATTTAGCATTACCCAAAATAAATAAAGCTTGACCCCGTGTCAGACCGAGTCAGAGTTAAATCTATAGAGGAACGGCTTTTCCCTCCTAAGATTTGTATTTCTTATTCTTCCTTCATCTTTTCTCTTGCTGGACAAATATATTTTTCATTTTTTAGTGAGGGCTTCCTTTATTTGCCGGACTCGAAACAATATCTAGCAGTCACTCATGAGGGTAAAACATATATGTGTCTTGCTGGAATTCATCCAACCTGCTATAAAAAAAATATAGATCCGCTAGATTAATGGCCCCCCTAGTGTCGGCCCCACGGATATGGAGGGAGATCCAACCTGCTACAAAAATTTTTAAGAAAAGAAGCATGATTAGAATATTTAGATAAATCAAAGTCTAGTCTTTCCTCGCCTATCACTAAAAACAGTTTATGATTTTTCACATCAATCAAAGTTCTTACAATGGCGAAGAATGGTCTCCCCAGAATTATTAGGATTTTTGGATCCTCTTCTATATCTAGCACGATAAAGTCGGTGGGATAATGTAGCCCCCACCTCCACTGGCACATCTTCAATGATACTCATTGGGTATCTGCATGAATGGTCTGTGAGTTGTAGTGTCAATAGTAGTCAGCATAAAGTTTTTGAGACTTATTACAAATTGAAAAAAGAATGAGACTAATACTTGCCCCCAAATGATAAAAAACTTTATCAATGATTGTAGTTACTATCTTGCAAAGAATCAAGGAACTCCCTGTATTTAGTGTCATAGTCTTCCTTCTTCCTTCTGGTGAACATAATCTATTTCAGAAATTCAGTAAATTTTGGCATTTAGTACAGTGCATCAATTTAAGGGACTTCGGTGCAGAGTTCTTGAACTTTCTCCATAAATTTACCAAATTTTTCATCCTTTTTGATGTTGGCTAATCTTTAGGGAAAAGGAATTGCTTGACTTTGGGTAACTGATGGAAGAAGCTCTTCAACCTTATTGGTACTCTCCTCTTCTTGTGTGTACCTTAAGTGAGATGAAGGAGAGGGTTTTCCAAGAGTGTCAATTCCTTTGTTGGAAGCAGTCACTTGGGGATCTCTCAAGGTTCGCCCGCTCCGAAATTCAATTCTGTTACAATGCTCCACATGATTTACGTCTAGTTTTCTGAAAAAATCCCCAGTGCTCTCAAGGATAATGAAACTATCTATACCACCTAAATATCAAGAATTTTCAAGTGCTTTTCAGAATTTTCGATCCTTTGAGTTTGTTGCTTGATGTCATTCTTCATCTACGATTGTGTCGCTAAAATCTCGTCAAGCAATTTAACTGTTCTGGATTGTTGATTGTTTGGTGGTTGTTGTGATGGATAGCTTGTTTGTTGCCCCGGTTGATAACTTTGACGTTGCCAATGGATTGCCCTTGCTCTTGATTATTTTTATAGGAAAAGTTAAGATGGTTCCTCTAACTCAGATTATACGTATTGGAATATGGATTATTCTGCCGCATGTTGAAATTGTCAATAGCATCACACTACTTAATTTGAGCTATTTGAGCAATGATAGCCCCAAGTGGACAAGCTTCCTGGGCATGTTCTGTGTTTCCACATGATTGACATACTTCTATAATTGCGTTCACCGTGTTGGTCCCCATAAACTCAAACTTCTTTGTTAAGGCATCTATTTTTGTTGACAAAAGACATATTGCATCAACATCATATTTTCCGAACACCTTAATCGGATTTATAGGAAAAGAGCTTTCGCTTTTTTCTGATGTCCTCTGATAATGGTCAAGAGCCACACTTTCTATTATTTCTTCGACTTCGTCAAGATTCTTGTTCATAAGTGCTCCTCCAGCTGCAAAGTGATACCTTCGTATGATAATTGATCTCATTATAAAATGTGTGGATCACTAACCATTTTTCTAAACTATAGTGAGGGCATGATATGAGCATATTTTTAAATCTATCTCACGCTTCATAGAGAGATTTAGTGTTAGAAATCTCGCAATTAAATTCCTCATATGTGTTGCTTTACTAGGTGGGTAGAACTTATTAAGAAATAGCCGCTCACACTGTTCCCAAGACGTAATACTACTTGCTGGTAAAGATGTGAGCCATTGTTTTGCCCTATTCGTGAAAGAAAAGCCAAATAGTTGTAATCTGATTGCTTTGGCTGGTACTCTATTCGTCTTCATTATCCCACAGATTTCATAGAAAACCTCTAGGTGTTGATTGGGATTCTCGTGTGGTCTTCCCCCAAACTAATGTTGTTGCACCATAGTTATTGACGTAGGTTTTATTTTAAAATTATTAGCTTCGATAGATGGTCTGATGATGCTAGACCGGAGTCCTCGAGCATAAGGTACTGCATAATCCTTAAAAGGTTTGTTTGTCATTTGAGATGTTGCTTGTTCTTCTTATTGCTTCTACAGGTTTCTTCTTCTCCGAAGTTTCTATCAATTTCAGGACCAAAAGGCAATAATTTTCATGCATGGTTAGATCTTTGCATACAAGAACAAGACTAAATTCAAACACAAATTTGCAAAAATTGAAAAATGCAGAAATTAAATTGCAGAAAAGCAGAGTGTAGAAATTGAAAACAAAAATCACAATGTAGAAAGGATTTTACAGGAATAAAAATATAAAAATGCAAGGTAAATGTAAAATGAGAATTGCAGAAAATATTTATAAAAAGGAAAAGAAAATAATGTTTAGACTAACTAAGTGTTTGTCCACTAATGTTATATGTGTAATCCCCGACAACAACGTCAAAAACTTAACGTGTACAATCTGCAAGTACACGGTGTCGTTAAATAATAAAAGATATCGAATACACATGGATTGGATATAAGCACTAGAAACCAATCACAGCAAATTAGCTAAACGATTGATATTTGAGAATTTATGCACTTAAGTAGAGAGAAGTAAAATAGGAAGAAAGAAAGAGCAAGAAAAAAAAGTTGATTGGGAAAACTTGGTCGAGAGAAGTGTTCTAGGAGTTCGGTTTCATTGTGATGCTTATTGATGTAATTAGAATTACCTATTACCCTTCCTCTACCCTTATGCGCATGTAGGAAGTCTAATTCAATACCAACACTACCCCACGACGGTTGTGATGGAGTGCAACCTCTATTAGTATCTAATGCTACCGAGTATAAGTGGTCACCAAGGAAGTCCAGTTAAAAGGTTACCCTTGTTACTAGGGTCACTGATCATGCATTCACAATGATACACTAAAGACTTAATAACATAGATCTAGAAATAATTCATTAAGTCTAATTCAATACTTCCTTGTAGAGAATTATCCTCCCTTTCGAGGCGATACTCTAGATGTTCGGTTAAAGAGCTACCCTTGTTAATAGAGTCCCCCGGTCATACGATCTAGAGCATCTCCTCTATGGTGAACAAACCAATACAATCATTCAATCAAACATGAAATTTAAGCACAAACATACCACACACACATAAGATCAAATGAATATAAGGCATAAACATGTCATATGGATAGAAAATTGGCAAATCCAATGAGTATGCATCAATCACACATCACAACTACTCCCTTAATCCTAGAACAAAGAGATCTACTACATGATAAGAGGAGAGGAATCCAAAGACATTGAAATTACGAACTTAAAACCCAATCTAAAGAAAAGAGGGAGAAAAGCTTATCCAAGACGACGAGAGGTTTTCAGATCCAATCCTAAGCTTCCAGAGTCGAAGGAGACGACGAATACGGCTTCAGATCTTCAATCAGTGCAAAAAAAGGGTGTAGATCTGGACCAAGATAAATCTCCCAAGAGGGAGAACCTTCCTCCTCTTGAAAAGGGAAAGAAATCTCCTTTTATAAAGCAAGACACGACCCTGGGCATGGCCAGGGCTTAAAGCAGCCCTGCTAGAGTGGCACGGGTGGAATGGCACGGCCACACCTTGATTTAGCTATGGATGCTCAGCATGACTGTGCCTTTTAGCACCACCGTGCCTTTTAGCACGGCCTGACTCTGCTTCGACTTTGGAAATCTCGCACAGCCGTGTGAAATCACACAGCCTAGACTTGCTTGTGCTCTGGTGAAGTGGCATGGTCGTGCCCTTTGGCACGACCGTGGTCTGCTTGCCCACAGGTGTGGAGCCACGGCCGTATGGAAACACAGCCAACCTCTGCTTTTCTTCTTTAATCTCTCCGAAGCACATCCTAACATCGTTTTCGCTCCGAAAATGCATCCTATCAACATAAAAGTGAACAAAGAGCTAACCTCCAACAAAAGGAATAATTATGCTAAAAAAATGACAAAAAGGGGTGAATTTACATAAAACATACGCAAAGAAAAACAAGTGAATGTGCATTAAAATATGCATAAAAGTATATATAATCTACACACATCAAACTTCCAAACTGTGGCGAGGCACAGGGGTCTTCAGTGCAACGACCACTTCTAGACAAAGCCTTTATAAGAAATTGTATATTTAACTTTCCTATTAAAAACCTTGGTCTAACTAGTTTAGGATATGGCAAGGTAGCTTCGATTAGTTCCACTTGACTCTTAAACCAAGTTTTTCTAACGTACTATCATCTCGCCCCACCTTAGTACTAAGTTGAGTAAGTCTCAATCAAGTCTAAGTTCTTATATAACCATTTTAAATTAAGTAGATAATAAACTAAGCATGCATATGAAAATAGTAAATTAATCAATCATGCATGTTAAGAAAAGATGGTCTTTCTATTGGAGGGTCATAACCTCAATAAGGTCTATCTAGATAGACCATAGTGAGTTGGTCCAACTTGATTAATCAAGCTTATTTTAGGGACTCATTCTTGGACTTGGTTTCTATTTATATACACAATTGACAAAAATGATTTAAAGCGAGACTCAACTTTGTATCTTAGTACAAATCTATGGTATACGACCCTTTGTTTTCTAAGAATCATATCAAGAGTCTTGGAACCATAGTGAACCGTTCTACGCACCACACCCAGTGCCTTGGTGATGCACAGAGCGAACGCACCCAGTGCAGAAAACGGAGACACCCAGTGCCTTGGTGGTGCGCAGAGGATGCACCCAGTGCAGAAAATGGGGGCACCCAGTGCCTTGGCAGTGCGCAGAGCGGACGCACCCAAAGGCACCCAGTGCCATGTTAGGATGTGCTTCGGAGAGCGGACGCACATTGGCGGTGCGCAAAGCGAACGCACCCTG
>JBBMJZ010413103.1:6974975-6985356 GCA_037833815.1 Zingiber zerumbet | reverse complement strand
TGACAGACTGTACACCACTCCAGCTACTACTCTCTCGAGTGGCCGAGGGGACAGTTGCATAGTAGCTAACTAGCTACATTTGCGACGGGGTCCCTGCTGCTCGCAACTCCAGCTATCACTACCTATGAGTGACCGAGTGGAAGCACGATAGGACAAGCGACATCTACTCAAGCTACCACTCTCTCGAGTGGCCGAGGATGCGACCCTGGTCAACGACTCTCTCGACTGCAAGGGAAAATTTGTCGTTGACATGCATGCAATGATATGATACACCAAATGCAACAGTCATCACATAAACATAAGCATAAATCAGGTATAAGGTATGCTACATGTAGCCAACATGCTTAATACGGTACATAAGTAAACAACAAATAAAACATACAAGGTTGGTATCTAGTATCTGCTAAATATCATTGATTGCAACAAGAGACTATATGGATATAAAAACGAATATCTCGAAGGTTTTAAGTGGAAGTATCAAGCACAGGAAAAATTACGAGTATAGTCAAGGTAAAGCAGTTCTTATTCAAAATAGCTCATGCACTAAGTTCAAAGAACTAAAAAATCAAAGTAAGAAGTACCCGCCTTTATACGTAGCTCGTGTCAACCATCTTCAACAAGATCCAAAGATCACATCCAACTTAAATCCTATAAATATAAGATACAGGACAAAACTAAGAATATATAATCAATGTATCAACTGTTAATCAATCTAAACCGTTTCAAACTCCTCCTTCACATGCTTCAACCTAATCCAAGAAGGACATGAACTAACAATTTGACATACCCAATTTATAATGGATTATCCACATACTCATCAAATCCATCCATTAATCATCATCAACAAATTAGCAAACCCAATGCATAAATAAAATCAAATATCAACAAATCTTACCCCAATTTTGCAACAAGCTAGCACTGGAAGTGACTTACAGCCAACAGCGACAATCTACAACTATCCTCTACTTCTTCTATAATCCTAACAATCCAAATATTGAATCCATCAAATAGCCTTGTAATCCAATCAAAACTAAATTCAACAACCTTTAAACTAAACTTACCCAAATTGGCAGTTCCCTCTCCGACAGGGCTTAGGTCACACGGCTGTTGAACTCAGCGAAGGGAGGATCGATGATGCGAAGCAAGAAGAAACCGAGAGCATCGGGAGAGGAAGGGCTCGACGTTGGACGGTGGTCAGAGAGGGTGGCGGCATCAGTCGGCTGTGTGTGGCTAGGGAGGGAAGAGGAGATCGGGGCGGCGATGAGAAGGTGGCGATCGCACTAGGGCAGGGGCACGCGGAGTCTGGTGTTGCTCCTTCCTTCCGGCGACGGCTACACTCGGTGATGACTGCACTTGGTGACGGCGGAGACCATAGAGGAAGAGGATCGACGATGAAGAGATTGGGAGAGCTCGTTAGTTGGCGTCACGTGGGCGGAGAGCCGGCGGTGTCTTGGTGCTCGCGTGAGGAGGAGAGCCGGCGGTGTCTTGCTCAGGAGAGAAGAGGAGACGACCGACATTGGGAAGATGGGAGAAAGGGTTTCGGCGAAGGCAGAGAGTGGCGACTTCGCGAGAGGGAGAAGAAAGGAAGGAGTTCGGCGGAGGAGGTTCAGCGGTCGCGCGAAGAGGAGAGGGGAGGAGCGACGTCGACTTAGGGCAAGGGAGAAACTAAGGAAAAGAAGAAGAAAAAAAAAGAAAATAAGGAAATTAAATATTTTCTTATTTAAATAGGATAGATTAAACATACTTTACCTTAGCCCCAAAATTTATCCTCTTCCCAGAAAATTTCTAAAAATTATAATAAGATTATTTTCCCAAATAACTTTATTATTTGATTATTAATTGTTCAGTATTTTACACTCTGCTCATCATCTGTGCTACTGTTGCTCTATTACGCTTCAACCTTGTGTGCAAGCTACAACACCAAAAAGTCTCCGATGATCTACATCTTCCATTCTTGTCGGTATATTTATTTTACCTTGCATTATTGTTATTATAAGAAGATAGTAGTGTGTTACTATCATTCTTACTCTTTGTATGAATTACCTCTCTTTGAAGATTTCAGAAAGAGAAATTTTAGTGGATTACTCAACGGTGCGATCAAAGATCGCAGGTCCTGAAGTAGGAGTTGACATAGGCTCTGAACCAAGTAAATAACTGCCTCTTGTGTATTTCTTTGGTTTTATTATTTTGCTTCTTACTTTGATTACTTTATGATAAAAAAAAAAGATTTTTAACGAACGAGATTCAGCCCCCTCTCTCGTCTATCCAATCCTTCAATATTGTTCACTTTGGGTCTAAATCCTCATGATTTTACTCTTGGGCTTTACCCAAAAGGCCTTATGCCAATGGAGATATCTTTTTTTTTTTATATATAAATCCATAATTTTTCTCATGTGTTTTAAATGTGGGATTATATTAACAACTTTGCAATCCCAACAAACAGTAATGTAGGTTGGTGTCTTGTACCTGTACCAATCCTTTGACAGTGCCATGAGTATCCTCTTTGATATGGTAGATGTCCGGATGTGACGAGTCGGGACCACCAACATAATTGGTTCTTGTATGATTTTTGGTGATATATATTTACCCTTTCATCTAAAAAAATAATCATTGTAGTGTTGATTTTTAAAATTAGCACCATAACTTAATTATATAAGCATTGCGATGGTGTTGATTCTAAAAATCAGCATCGCGGTGGTGGGAAGACTATGATGAATTTGATCCTACTTTGCTCTTAGATCATACTCAACATGGTCTTGGTCTCTAGAAAATCAGGTCCAAGCGTTCTGGCTGAAAGTTAACAGAATATTGGAATACCTCTAGGGAGCCTGAAATAAGTAATGTAGGACACGTTTGAAATTCTTGCAACCTTAAAAATTCACAGGACCTTAAATTGATGTAATTTGAGCTCTCTAGGTCGAATAATGAGTTTTGACTGAAACTCACTAATGAACCTAGACTATTTGGATTTCTACAAACTTGCACCCATCTGGTAGGGTTGAGTGAGAGGAAGATAGATATGATATCAAACTTTGATTTTGATTAAGAAAAATTGTGGGAATAATGTGGGGAGACCAGGACCACTTTAGGCCTGATTTGAGAGCAAATTAGATCAGACCCAAAGTGGTCCTAGTCTCCCCACACCAGACCCATAGTTTTCCTTGATCATAACCAAGGTTAGACATCATATCTATCTTCATTCAACTCTACTCGATGAGTGCAAGGTTATAGAAATCCAAATAATCTAGGTCCATTAGTGAGTTTCAATCAAAACTCACTTATCAATCTAGAAAACTCAGATTACATTTATTTCAGGTTCTGTGAGTTTTTGAGATGGTAAGAAGTTCAAAGGTACCCTCCATTACTTATTTTAGGCTCCTTAGATGTACTTTAGTATTATGTTAACTTATAGCTAGAATGCTTGAGCCTGGTCTACTAGAGACCAGGACTACATTATACTTGATTTGAGAGCGAACTAGGACCAGTTGCTCCTGGTCTCCCCACCACTGCAGTGTTGATATTTAGAAACTAACATTATAGTGATTGTTCAAAGACTCAATGGTTCAAACATTATAGTGATTGTTGCATGTATATAAAGGAGAGAGAAAAAAATAATAATAGGATGAAAGAGAAGAGAGGAAAGTTGCATACAAATGATAGAAAAAAGAGATGAGAAGTCAACTTTAGTAGGAGGGTTAGAATGGGAAAGCTACTCAAATCAGTGGGTCCTTTGGTAATTCTAAAATTATAGGGTGTGATTTGAGAATTTTCTAAATATATGGGTCATTTCCTTTTTTATATATATATATATTTTTGATAATTTATTTTTTAGAAAAAAAACTCAAAAGAGTATTAATGAAAATTTTAGTCAAACAATCGCCAAGACAACTATCAAATTAGAGCATCCATATTAAATTATGGAAACAAAGATTTTATTCTAAATTTTATATTTTATATAATTTTTTTTACATTAACTATCCTACTCATTTTTTAAATTTAAAATTTATAGCCGTACTTCTTTAAAGTTAGTAAATAAAATTTATTCTCTAAATATTAAAATATTATTTTTTTAATTCTCAAATTTCATTTTCATGTTTTAGAAAATTAAAATATTATTTCTTTAATTTTCACTTTTTATTTACACGTTGTCATTTGATGGATAATAATAATAACAATAATAATAATAATAATAATAATAATAATAATAATAGAGAAAAAAATAAAAGAATGATAAATTATGAGAAAATTGAGATGAATGTTTAAATTAAATAAAATAATTTTTCTATTTAAAATTTAAAACTTTAGACAGAGAATAGGATATGAATGCTGTATAGAAATTTTGTCGTACAATTGGCCATTTTATTACGGGGCCCAACTAAATCACCCGCTCCCTCATGCTATCGGTGTACTTTGCATTACATTACATTACATTACAAATTTAATTACATTACAAACTAGATTACGTTACACCCAACCAAACGACAGCTGTACGTGGTTCTGTAAAGAACCGGGAGGAACGTCGCTCTGTTCCATTTGCACACAACTCGAATCTCTTTTCTTCCCTGTCCAGCTTCGCCAAAGCAGACGGAGCGCTCGAGATCATTCGATGGCCAGCGAGATCTTCTCCCTCATCGCATCAGCGACGAGCAAGCTACATGCCCTCGTTAGCTCATCAATCATCAGCTCAGAAGATGTCATCCAAAATCTGAAAGATATCAAAGAATTGGTGTACGAAGCGGAGGAGCAGCAGCGGAAGATGGGAGATCAATCCATCAACCAGTGGTTGAAGCAGCTTAAAGCTGTGGCTGTTGATGCGGAGGATCTTGTGGAAGAGCGTCTGTACCACATGACGCGAATCCAAGTAGAGGATCATCAGAGAAACCCTAGATCTATTCATCCTACTAAAGGAAAGAAAGAGGCGAAGAAGGATGGGGAGCGGGTGATTTCCGAAAGCTCTGCCTTTTCACGTATCATCAGATTCGACATCCCTATTAACCTTCTCGAAAGGATCGAGAATATCAGATACCTATTTGGTGAGATCTCAAAGGGCTGGAAACCACAGCAAGTCGGGCAGGCCGGCAAAAAAAGCTTAGATCTCACAAACCTCAATGTATGCCTCCATAAATTCCTAACAAGAGGAAAGCAGCTATTGCCGAGAACCTCATCTCGATCCCGCGCGTTTACTGTAACTGAAACAGAAAATTTCCGAGAGTTAGTAATCCTGTTGACGGGAATCGACTCTGACTCTTCAGTCAAGCCTACAAACAGAGATTTGCGGAGTGCGAGATCTCAAGTCATCTCACCAGCACCTTCAGATCCAATAAGCAGTGTTACGGAGGATTTGATAATGAAAAACATGGAGTTTGTGCCAGAGGATTGCATTCAAGGTGACAAACAATTTGATACCCCAAGTTCTAGTTCCATGGCATATGGAACTGCAGTATCACAGGACACTGAAGCTCTTTGTCTCATAGATGATGATGATAAGAACTGCTTTTTTGGCTACAGTAAGGACTCATCACTGACCAACAAGATATTTGGAAGGGATCAGGACAAAGAGAACATCATCCAGTGGTTACTCTTTGATGCAAGTTCCTACTCTTTTGCATTTACAGATGGACGCAGGAGAAGTAAGTTCTCCATGATCTCAATAGTTGGAACGGCAGGTGTTGGAAAGACAACATTAGCTAAGTTGGTATATAATGATCCTGTGGTGTGTGAACATTTCAACACAAGAGGATGGATTCATGTCGGCGATTATTCCAGTGTTGCAAGATTATCTAAGGCTATATTGAGCTCCATAACTGGAAAGTCTTGTGATGAAAGAGAACCAAATGATCTTCAATCAATTGTGCAGAGAGAACTGGCTGGGAAAAGACTTCTTCTGGTACTGGATGATATTGAAGACCTAAATCCAAGTCTGTGGGAAACTTTGCAGGCTACCTTATGTGGTGTCAGAATTGTTAAGTTTATCATCACTTCACCGAGTGAAGGGGATGGAAACATGTGGAAGCTTTCCAAAATTTATCATTTGGATGTCTTGCCACTAGACTTATCCTGGGATCTGTTCCATGAGTGTGCATTTCTTAGTGCTCGTGCATTTTTTAGAGGTTACAATCCCCCCAAAACTGAAATAGTCGACATTGGAAAGAAGATTGTTCAAAAGTGCAACGGATTGCCTTTGGCTTTGAAAACTCTTGGCAGCATTCTCAGCTATCAAACTAATAAGCAGACATGGGTTGGTGCGTTGGAGAGTACATTATGGGATTCAACCAAAAATGAAATATTGCCAGCACTTGAATTAAGTTACAATCTTTTGCCTAAGTATCTGAAACCATGTTTCCTGTTCTGTTCAATGTTCCCCAGAGGTTACAAGTTTGAAAAATATGAGTTAGTGAGATTATGGATGGCAGTACATTTTATTGCATCTGAGGGCAGTAAAAGAGTTGAAGATATTGCATGCCGCTACTTTTACGAGTTACAGAGGATGTCATTTTTTGAGAAATTCTGGGATGGAACATTCATTATGCATGATTTGATATACAATCTTTCAGTGTTGATGTCTGAAGGAGAATGCATTTCTATTCAGGGAGACATGGACACTATTTCTGATCATGTTTGTCATTTACATGTGTTGAGCTGCAAGAGAACACATAAATCCTCCTTTCTTGAAGTAAAAAAAAACTTGCGGACTTTCTTTTGTCAAAGTTTAGATGGTACACTGCCCAAATTTCTGTCAATTCCATCAGACATGACAATGCAATATTTGAGGGCCTTGGTGTTGAAAGTCCATGGTGACTCTGGAGACTTCACAACAAATCAGGAAGCAACCTTGAAACAAAGCGAAGCATCATCAATTATGTATTCAAGGTTCATTCACCTACGCCACCTTCAAATTTGTGATAAGTCCATTATAATCCTGCCTACATCTGTGTGCCAACTTTATAACCTCCAAACACTGATTTTGGATAAATGCTTTATGTTAAGAGAATTGCCAAATGAATTAGGAAATCTCTTGAATCTGCAATGTCTAGCAATTTCTGAATCTAGCATCAAAAGGTTGCCTGAGTCTGTTTCTCAGCTATTCAACTTAGAATCCTTGATATTGGATTACTGCAGAAACTTCACCGACCTTCCCTTCAGAATTCAAAACCTCACCAATCTTCATTATGTCGGGCTTTCTGGAACAAGTGTCGGGGGTCTGCATGAATCTATTTCTGACCTACAGAAACTGTCAATCTTGAAGTTAAACGATTGCAAAATGTTTGTGGAGTTACCAAATAGTATTAGGTATCTTACTAACCTGCAGTCCATTCAAATTACTCATGCAAAACTCCAAAGACTTCCTGAATCAGTTTGTCACTTGTCCAAACTTCGACTGTTAAATCTTTCCCATAGTATGGTTGTAGAGTTACCGAGTGGCATAGGTGAACTTGTTGAGTTAGGTTATCTTGGATTATCCCATACAAACATTTGTGATCTTCCTGAATCATTGTGTCAACTATCAAGTCTACATACTCTGAAGTTGAATGGTTGCAGAAATCTCTCTAACTTACCTAGTGGAATTGGAGCACTGAAGAACCTCCATCACCTTATACTCTCTGGAACAAATATCGAAGAATTACCTGTATCACTTTGTCAATTATGGAACTTGCAAACCCTAGAGTTAGATGGATGTACAAGATTTTTCAGAATACCAAGTCATATTGGAGATCTTACTAACCTGTGCCGCATTAAACTCTCAGATACTGCAGTAACAGAATTGCCTTCATCCTTATGTCAGTTGCCTAACCTGCAAATGCTGGACTTGAATGGTTGCCACAAGCTTTCTCAGTTACCCAGTGGCATTGGGAACCTTTCAAATCTCTATCAACTTGAAATTACAGAGACAAGTATCCGGGAGTTACCTAAATCATTATGTCAGCTTTCTCAGCTAAGAAAACTGAATCTGAATGGTAATAGCAATCTTCAAGAGTTACCCAGCAATATTGAAAACCTTGTGAACCTTCGCCAACTTGAACTGTCTGAAGTCGGAATTGTGGTGCTTCCCAAGAGCATTGCACACTTGTCAAAATTGTATAAGTTGAGTTTTGAATATCAGCAGACACCTATTGCTAGTTACCTGTGAATATAAATAGTCTGATCATACTTTTAGCAAGTTGTAATTGTATTTGTTTGCTTACTTCCCCCCAAGTTCATAGCATATTGCCTCCTTCACCGCTGCCATTGCCTCCTCCCCTAGTTACTATCTTTTGCCAAAGTATCTGAAACCACCACGTTTCCTGTTCTGTTCAATTTTCCCAGAGGTTACAAGTTTGAAAAATATGACTTAGTGAAATTATGGATGGCGCAACAGTATATTGTATCTTAGGGCAGTACAAGAGTTGAAGATATTGCATGCCGCTACTTTTTATGAGTTACAGAGGATGTCATTCTTTAAGAAATCCTGGGATGGAACCTTCATTATGCATGATTTGATATACAATCTTTCAGAATTGATGTCAGAGAATGTGTTCCTATTCAGGTAGACATGGACACTATTTCTGATCAAGTTTGTCATTTACATGCATTGAGCTGCAAGAAAACACATAAATCCTCCTATCTTAAAGGAAAAAAAGAATTTGCGGACTTTCTTTTGCCAGAGTTTAGATGGGACACTGCCCAAATTTCTGTCAATTTCATCAGACATGACAATGCCATATTTAAGGGCCTTGGTGTTGAAAGTCCATGGTGACTCTTGAGACTTCACAACAAATCAGGAGGCAACCTTGAAACAAGTCAAAGCATCATCAATTATGAATTCAAAGTTCATGCACCTACGCCACCCTCAAATTTGTGATAGGTCCATTGTAATCCTACCTGCATCTGTCTGCCAACTTTATAACCTCCAAACACTAATTACTGCAGAAAATTCAGTTAGTATCTAGAGTTGCTTAAATATCCTCAATTCTTTGATATCGAACTTAGTTTTATCGTGTCGTACTATTTTATTTTATTTTGTTCATGTCTTTTGATGTCACTGGATGTTATTATGTAAAAAAAAAATGATGAATAGATTTGTGTATAATTGGAGTGAACTCTCTATGTCTATCCCTATGGTGTTGTTATACTAGTAGCATCTTTGTAATGGTATTGGAAGAACTTTGGTCTGAAATAGACTGGAGCATTATTAGCAAACTGTCTACACTATCTTTGGAGGGATTTTCCTAATGAAGTTTATCTATAGTTGATGGTAGCTAAGAGATGTATTTAATCCCCAAAGAAACTTCACAAATGCAAGGCTGTGTTGCGTAGTTAAAAAAAACGATGAGGTATTCAATATTGTGTGTTTTGTTTGAAGTCCCGTCGAAAGGAGTGTAGTTTAAGACATAGTTCACTCTATTTTGTTTAGATCAAAATCTCTACACTATAATTTAAGTTAGACAGAATTTGGGTATTAACAATAACATATTATTTATTTTAAATTTGTGTAGAAGTGTTGGAGAAAATTTAAAATTAACAATTAGCCCCTCTTAATGCTGTAAACGTTTTTGAGTGAACAACTCTTTAAGTACGTTCACTGTCTTTGAGCTCGAGAAGGCTTATGACACAGGCATTTGAGAAGCTAGAGACGAGGTAGAATGAGATTTTGTAAGATATGCTATAAGGAGAGTATTACAAAGAGAAATAAAACTTCTCTTGTAAGAGGAGAAGATTGTCTCTCTTGTTTGTTTGAGAATAAGAAGACTAGATAAAAAACTTTGCAAGCTTTCTATCGGGATGAAAAAGAAAATTTCTTGATAGTATTTGATTCGGAGAATATGGAAAGCTTCAACGTAGGCAGAAAGGGTCAACATTCGTGTATAGGTGAAGGTCAAAGTCAAAGGTAATTTGATCACTCCGGTTAAGGGGACTGAGGGAAAGGAGCTACCTTTAGGTCGATTGGGATATCTGAGACATACTTCTCTCGGTCAACCTCAACAGTCAGTCGGATTTTTCCGACCCTAGGGGCTTAGCTCCTCTCAATGCGTACTTCACTCTGCCAACTCAAAGAAAGTCGTCTGTTAGATTTCCTCGACCCCAGGAGCTTAGCTCCCCTCAATGTGTACTTCCCTTTGTTGGTTGCTACTCGGAAAATCTAATGGTTCCACTGTATACAAATTTTGTACAAGGTCTGAACCTTTCCTAGCGACCATATCTTCTTTTAAATTAAACTTGGATCACCTGCGGAACTTAACACTTTTGATTATAAGTTTAACTTATTTGTTCTTTTAGGTTTAGACTTGGATCTCCTGCGGAACTTAACACGTTTGATCCAAATCCCTTAGGTCACAAAGTCGATTAAATATTTATTTCCAAAATTGGCTTCCAGTACTGCATGGCGAGGCACTTGGCCTTCTTG
>JBBMJZ010413103.1:6920181-6938211 GCA_037833815.1 Zingiber zerumbet | reverse complement strand
CCCCCCAGGGCGCCCGGAACCCTTCCAGGCGCCCCGACCAAGGCTATAAATATAGCCTTGGTCCAGAAGCTTTTCAACAATCACGATCATTCTATTTCCAAACACTTGTATGCTTTAGTTGTAGTTAAGCTTCTGTTTTCTGTGCCTAAACGCTGTAAGAGGCTTCTCCGCCTGAAGGAGTTTTTGAGCTTAATCTTCCTTGGATTAACAACCACATCGGTTGTAACCAAGTAAACATCTGGTGCCTCGTCTTTTCTTTTATGTTTTTATTTATCTGCTTAATTCATTTTACAAGTGTTAGCTTAATCGTTCGAGGAAGGGTTGTTTGTTTTTAATTGATAGGTTATTTACCAACCCTTCTAGCTGGCCCAACGGTCCTACACATACTCCCAACTAGAGAGTCCAAGGTGCAGACTCTTGAGTGCAGATTCTCAATTTCCGAGTGTAGAGTCCAATTTGCAGAAAAGAAGATGTCAAGGTATGTTTTCAAGTAGTTTCCTTAAAACAGTTAAGCAGTTTCTTTAAAACAGATTCGTCCTCCTTCGATTGTACTTTGAAATTATGATGGATGTCCATTTCCGAGAATACAACGACAGAACTATGTACACAATTAAGCACTGATTGTTTGTGGCGAATTGAGAAAGTACTCAATTGCTATCACGGAAAAACCATTGAGCGAAAATACACGATTGAGAGAAGATTCAGTGGAATGAAGGTAGATGAAAATCTTTACTATTAGCTATGTTTCTCTTGCGCATGGTCACAACCTCTTTATATAGGAGCTTAAACCCTTGCAGTATTTAATAGCCGAATTAAAACCATTTACCATCCATTAATCTATCCAGCTCAAACGTATAGAGGTTACAGATTCCTTATTAATCATCGATTAATACATTTATTATATTTGACCAACAAGTAAAAATATTCAAATGACAAAACGTGGACAAATTTTATCTCAACCAGTCTGACATTCGACACGCATAGGTCGTACTCACACATGAGTCAACTTAATTCAGTACAATTGAAGTCCTGAATTTGTACTCCTACGCACTTATACATGAGAGAATCTCTGTAGATACATTTATTTACATCATCAGTATATGTAACAATATAAATTATTTTAAAACCTTCAATATAAAACTAAACTTATATACAAGTAGTCTCTTTCAGTAAAGTGTTTAAGTTCTAATTCCCTAAACCCTAAAGCAAGTAGAGCTCTCTAGCTCGTATACGTCGAACAAGGCGAAGTTCCTATCCCGCTTCACACACAGAGAGAGAAACGATGCCGAAGGATAATCGGAGGAAGACAATGACAACGTTCCCTCCTCCAACTCCTCCTCGTCACTTGCTCTTGCACAGCTATTCCTCTGTTCAAGCTCCAAAGACGCAGGCAACGTAGGGATGAAATTGGCTTCTCGAAGAACACAAAGAGAGGAGAGAGATCTCACAGTGAAAGAACCAAGATGAAGAATATGGAGATAAATAAAGCATGGTGGTGCATCAATCCCGACTGCGGTGCCGCCACCGCCGGCGGCGGCAGGGGAGATGCGGTGCGCTAATTCTGTTTCATGGATCCTATCAATTTTGCATCCAACAAAAAAACGGGATGCATTTTCTCCGTGCAAAGTCCATAGTGTTTTATTCTGTCCTTAAATTCATAAAAAAAAATTATAATTTATGGGCCACAAAAAAAAAGTCCAATGTATTTACCATAAGTTATTTTTTAAAAAGTAATAATAATTTTAATTTTAAAAATGATAGTGAACAAATTGAATATAAATTTTAAAATTTGCTAAAAATCTAAAATAAAAATATTTTAAAAATAATAGAAATTGAAATAATATAGATTTAGCAATAAATTACATTTTTAATATTAAATTTAATAATTGTAATCTTAATCTAAACTGCAGAATTAAATTTTAAAATTTGAATAGTAGCATCATCAAAATGTCTAAAATTCTTAAACATTCAAATATTGATCTTATGGAAATTACCAAATGACCAATTTAGATAGAATTGTCATATTATTCATACTTCGCTATTTTTATAAAATAATTTACTCAAAAAATAGCTGTTATTTTTAAAATAACTTTTAAATAATATTTTTTTAAATTAATAATTAATTTTGTAGTTTTTAAAAATTTATAACTTACTTCGAACAAAAGATTGATTGTATAAATTTGACACTTTACTTGAGATTCTAATTAGTACAATAAGTATCTTATGATATTTTTGATATGATTAATTAAGTCAAGTTAGGATCTGTTATTTTTTGATACTTTTGTGGCTAAGTGTACAGGAACTTAGGAGTATATGAAGTCGAGTGAAAGATGCAGTTAGTAAGAGGACGACATGAGAGAGAGTTCGACTGACTCGGTGCGTCTGAGGAACGAGGTGCTGCTGAAGAGTTTCCTGACAGACGAGAAGGAAGCGTTCGGTGTTTTCGAGGGACGAGAAGCTGGAGCGGAAGACTACTTGAGAATGCCAGAAAATAGGTTCGGGTGAACCTTATTCTAGATGGTCGAGATCACCCAAGTGAGCAGAGCTGGATCGGAGCAGAACCGGACAGTCAACGAGATGTTGACGATCCAGGCGCCTGGGCCAAGTCTAGGCCCCTGGGTGCTCCGGGTGCTCGGACCCTCAGGTCAGCCCATGGGCGCCTCGATGCTAGCCTCATCGAGGAAGGGCATTCGGGAGCCCAGACCTAGTCCGGACACTTGGACCAGGATAAAATGTTATTTCGCGCTCGTTGAATAGCCATTTGCATGACAATGAGATTTGCCACACTAGGGGGTGCCTTAAGAGGGTCCGAGCATCCAGACCTTGCCACATCAGCAAACGGTCGTTTTCGACCAGTAGGTTATAAATAGAGCTCTGGTCTTCTCCTTTTCGGATAACACACTTATATTTCAAGTTTCATTCTGTTTTTCATTTCCGAGCAATATTTCTATGTACGAGGCTTCTCCGCCCCCGACGTTTTGTTTGAGGAGATCTTTATAGTAAACTTTTTTACCTTGTAGTAGCAATCTTCTGATTGCCAACCAAGTAAAGTGATTGTCTCGTACTTCTCTTTTATTCTATAATATTTCTTTAAGTGTGTAATTATTTTAAAGCTCAATTGTTTGAGAAAGGTATTTATTGTTTATTTGTGCAGGCTAATTTACCCCTCTCTTGCCCCCCGCAAGGGGCTACAATTGATATCAGAGCAAGGTCGCCTCAGAAGGACTAACCGCCAACTGAAGTAAAGACGATGGCCAGAACAAGCATCCACCCGTCAAACTTTGAAGGAGACTTCACATACTAGAAGAAAAAAATGAAGGTATATTTTAAAATCAATTTTGATATATTTTAATTTTGAAAAATAGTTTTGCAGTACCTACCAACAACAATGACGAGTTGAAGAAAGAAGAACACTGGACGAAGAAAGAACAAGCTGAATTTGTGACAAATGGAAAAGTAGAATTCTATCTGCTAAGCACGCTACCACTATGAGAGGTAAATCGAATCGGAGTTTACGAGTCTGCAAAAGACTTCTGGGAAAAATTCCTGAAGCTTCATGAAGGATCATCCGAAGCCAAGCTCGCAAGTTGCAAGGAGAGATCTACTTCGGAACCAACTGACGAATTTGCGACTAAAGGAAGGTGAAACAGTTCCTCAACTACACGTCAAGCTAAAGGAGCTAGTCCCCAACTGAGATTCGCTAAGGTATGCACTTAACATTTTTCCTAGAACTCCTGAATGATCAACTCTAGTAGATGCATATTACATCTCTAGATATTTAGAGGTAAGTAATTTAAAATAAGTATTTTCTACTTTTAAAATTTTTGAGTCTAGATGCGCAAATTTAAAGAAGAAATCGAAGCACAACATTGTCTTGAAGGTAAAAATGGATGGACCAGATTCCGAAGCATCTCTCAATGATGACGAATCAACATTTATGGTAAGAAAGTTAACAAAGTTTGTTAAAACTAAAATATTTAATCAAATGCAGGTTAAAAGAAGAAAAGGGAAAGTGAGGTGCTATCATTGTAATGAAGAAGGACACGTTAAAGACAACTGCCCAAAACTGAAGAACAAGGACAAGGACAAGGACAAAAAAAACCCAAAAGAAGCACAAAAATCTAAAGACGACATGAGACGAAACGTTGTCATTAGATTTGGAAGTAGTAGCCTATGCCAGACTTATACTGATGACAACTACCAAGAAGACGACGAAGCAAGTTTATCTGAAATGAACATCGAGAGCATCGACGAAGGGGGAGCCACTTCAGAAAGAAGTAACAATAAAGGGGGAACATCAGACAACAAAATCGATAAGGTAAGTACGATCTCTTCCTCTTGATAAATTATTAAGTTTATAAAAATACTTTCAAAATTTTTTTGTCATTTAGAAATTGAAAATGAACAATTTAAAAAGGAAAATGAAAAATTAAAAATAGCTTTAGCAATATTTTATCGATGAGAAGATTTTGACAAATTGAAAATAGAAAATTAAAAATTAAAAGAACAACTAGAAAAATTCAAGAATTCTACATGTTCGAATTTTACTACTTTTAGAAATTATCAAGGACTTAATTAATAGTTTAGATATAATAAGGGTCAAATTAAAAAATTATCACAAAGATATATTCTAAAAAAATTCTAATTAATCAAATAGGTAGGAACCTATATTGAGTTTCAAAATCATGCTTAAATTATTTTTTTTATGCATGTCTTACTTTTAATTTGATTTAATATTATTTTTGCTTAGAATTATATAAATAAATCGTGTCGTATAATTTCTAGTTCAAATTAATTTGATTTAAATTTTTTTGAGAAAGAAAAGTTTATTACTTCTCTGTAGAATTTTTTTAAAAATATTTTGACCATAAAATTATTTTTTTATGAATTTTTTTAACAGAAATTATATTCTTTGATTTAAAAATATTTCGTAGAGTTAATTTTACAAACTTTATTTTTCTGTGAAAATTTATTATGTTGTATATCTATCAAAATATTTTTGAAATTTTTTTTTTCTATAAAAATACTTACTCTAATATATTCTCAGAAAAATTTTCAAGATTTTTTGAATTTAAAAATTATTATTAAGTATTTTTTTTACAAAAATATATTTTTTTATAGAAAATAATTTATTACTGCTCAAATCATTTTTAAAATTTTGTTACTGCTTTCGATGTCTATTTAACTGTTATGTATAATTTCAGAATTTTTCAACACTTACAATTAATTTTTAAATTATTTCTCCATAAAAATCTTTATAAATTACAGAAGTTAAAACTTTAAAATTATTTCAAATTTATTTCAAAGTTATTTTCCAATATTTCTCCTATTTTTAATGTGATGAAAAGGGAAGAATTAGAGATTAAGGATAGGGGGAGGGTACATTTTGTTGTTATTAATAGTAAATTATGTATCTGTTATTTTAATGTTATTTATTTTGATTTACCCTGACTTAACTTGGGTTGTACACATCAAAAAGGCGAAGATTGTAAGTATCCCGTGGTAGTTTTAATGTGATCAACCAAGTCAAGTTAGGTCTTGTTGTCTTTTGATGCATGTCTTGTGTCTAAGTGTGCAGGAACTTAGGAGTATAGGAAGTCGAGCGAAAGACGTAGCTAGCGAGAAAGACGACACGCGAGAGAGTCGGGGCTTCATGCACCCAAGGGACGAAGTGCTATGGAAGAGTATGTTGGCAGACGAGAAGGAAGCGTGTGACATTTTCGAGAAACGAGAAGCCGAAGAGGAAGACTGCTTGAGAAGGCTGACAAATAGGTTTGGGTAAGTCCTATTCTGAATGACCAAGATCACCCAAGCGAGTGGAGTTAGATTGGAGCAGAACTGGACAATCAACGAGATGTTGACTATTAGGGCGCTTAGACCAAGTCCAAGTGCTCGGGTGCTTCGGGCGCTCAGACCCCCGGGTCAGCCTAGGGGCGCCTCGACGCTTGCCTCGTTGAGGAAGGGAGTCCGGGCGCCCGAACTAGGATGAAATTTTATCCTACATTTGTTGCATAGTCGTTTGCGTGATGATAAGATTTGCCGCGCTGGGGGGGGGGGGGCTCGGAGAGGGTTTGGGCCCCAGACCGTGCCACATCAACAAACGATCATTTTCGACCAGTGGGCTATAAATAGAGCCCTAATCTTCTCTTTTTCAGATAACACACTCTGTACTTCAAGTTTCGTTCTGTTTTTTATTTCTGAGCATTATTTTTGTGTACAAAACTTCTCTGCCCCCGACGTTTTGTTCGAGAAGGAGATCTTCATAGTGAGCTTATTTGCCTTAGAGTAACAATCCTCTGATTGTCAACTAAGTAAAATGATTGTCTCATACTTCTCTTTTATTCTGTAATATTTCTTTAAGTGTGTAATTGTTTTAAAATCTGATTATTTGAAAAAGATATTTGTTGTTTATTTGTGTAGGGCAATTCACCCTCATCTTGCTGGCCACAAGGGACCTATATAATAACATTATTATAAAGGAGGTTTGATTTGGTTGTCATTATCATGAATTTATCATGAATAATAATTATCTAAGATAATGAGAAAATTTTCCCTAGAACTCGATAGGGGTGGTAAGATGCGGGATGTATTCCTAAGGAACCAGAGTTTAATTCTCACATAGGACACATCTATGATAATTGAATTACCAGTGAAGTTGTATGGTAGGAGTCACCACACTTGAATTTGATGGAATATAAAATTGGAATTACAACAACATTTGATGTTGCGTAGGATAGTAATTATCCCGCGGGCTGATGCGAAAAGGAAAATTGAGGAGAAAACAAGAAGAAGAACCTTTAAGAAGGAAACTTTTTATTAAAAGTTGAGGGGTTAATCCCTCAACATCTAAACATGACTATCATAACCTAAGACTCAAATAAGGAAATAAATTACAATAATTATAAATAACAGATTTTAATTCTAATCTTGTAAAGAAAGGAAATAGATTTTTACCTAAAAAGGAAAGTAATTAACTTAACGATTGATCCTGCCCGAAGGTCGAGGCGATGGATGCTGGGGACGTGGCACTCCCATTGACCGTACGTAGACTCCAAATGTCGTGAGCCTGCAACCACAAAATGTAAGTGCCGAGCTTGGGAGGGGTTCCCCGGCGTTGGCCTTCCGACGCTCAAGTCAGTCACCGGCGGCATAGAAATATGGAAGCAAAGAAGTGGAGCGAAAGCAGCAGAGTAACAGTGGCTATAGTAGAATATGCATACCTCTGATGAAACTTGGGGCTCCTTATATAGGGCCCTTGGGAGCGCGTGTGCACGCTTTTCGAGGCATGCACGCTTCTTAAAGTTTACCCTGAAAAGACATGTTAGTAAAGTGTCTCTGACACCATACCTTAACGACCCAAGCATATCTCTGACAAGACAGTAGAAACTTCCGTAGTACGATCCTCTGCCTAACCATGCCGTCTGTCGGTGGCACGAGTCCCTAAAAGGATATCAGCAGATTTTCCCTTTGTCTGCTACTAGGCCGAGCGGGAGGGCCGCTTGGCCCGCCTTTATCCGTGCCGGTGTCATTCTGTCCTTGGGCCGAGCTGGATGGCCACTCGGCCAACCTTCCACCGCTCAGCCAACTTTCCGTTGTCTTGGTTCCGCTGTTGTGCCGAGCGGGAAGCCGTGCTTGACTATTGTCTGCTCGGTCGTGTCTTCGCTTTGCTGGTTCCGGGCCCTGGTGAAAGTTCGTGCGGGATGGACGCTTAGTGCATGCTTCGCTGATACTTTGGTTCTCTGAGCGTCGGAAGCTCGGTGCATGGCCGAGCTATGATAATGTCGGATCAGACATTCCTTATTCCGATCGGGCAAGTGGGTTGCCCGATCGGATGATGACATGAGGCCGTTGACCACCTTGACTTTGACCTCCAGTGTAGCAGTGACCCTCTGCGGGGTAGGGTCCCACCTTACTACCGGATCAGCTAATTACCTTTTAAATAAGGTACCCGGAAGAGAATAGATAAGAACTCTTATGAGTTATAAACTAGAAGGCAACCATCCTATAAATACTTGCAAGTATGAGGTTATCTTGCCATAGTGTTGGTCCTAATCCAAAAACAATTAAGATAGAACCAAGGGTTGTTGATTGTAAATTTATTCGATATACATATAACAACAATGCTTACCGATTTCTTGTGTATGATTCGCAAGTACTAGAGATACACAAGAACTCGATTATTAAATTAAAAAATGTCTTGATCTTCGAACATGTGTTTTCATATAAGAAACGAAAAGAAACGAGTTTCTCAAAACGAACATTTAAACCACAAGAAGAAACTGATGAACTAGTTAAAGTTCAGCTCAGACAAAGCAAAAGAGTGGAAAAATTCTTCGGAATGGATTATTTTTATGTTAGAACGTGATTCTCAAAGTATCTTAGAAGTAGTAAGTTATTCCGAGGGTTGCCTATGAAATTGATTCTATTTTGCAAAATCACAAATGGGAACTTGTGAATCTTCCTCCGAGAGATAAATCACTAGGTTATAAGTGGATCTTCAAGAAGAAAATGAAATCGGATGCTATAAGGCTAGATTAGTAATTAAATGTTACCGACAACATGAACGCCTTGATTACTTTGATACGTATTCTCTAGTATCGAGAATAACTTTCATTAAAGTGTTAGTGGCTATCGTCACTCTATAGAATTTGGAAATACATCAAATGGATATAAAGGTGGTCTTTCTAAATGGTGATTTAGAAGAAAAAATTTATATAGAGCAACCTGAAAGGTTTTTTTCGTGAAGACAGAGATATAAGGTTTATAGATTAGTAAAATTGTTATAAAGCTTGAAACAAGCTCCGAAACAACGGCATGAAATGTTTGATACTACCATGAAAGAAAATGTTTATAGATTAGTAAAGTTATTATAAAGCTTGAAACAAGCTCCGAAACAATGGCATAAAACGTTTGATACTACCATGAAAGAAAATGTTTATAGATTAGTAAAGTTGTTATAAAGCTTGAAATAAGCTCCGAAACAATGGCATGAAACGTTTGATACTACCATGAAAGAACATGGATTTACGATTAATGAATATGACAAATGTGTCTATGTGAAAGACACTGAGGTCGATTATATCATTTTATGTATTTATGTAGCTAATATACTTATCATTGGAAGTAATGATAAGATAATCAAATCCATTAAAGTTATGTTGAACTTAAGATTTGACATAAAAAATATACGCTTAGCTGATATGATTCTAGGAATTAAAATTCTCAGAAAAACAGGACTTGTTCTTAATCAATCTCATTATGTGAATAAGATGTTTGATACTTTCAACAAGGATAATACTGTATTGGCATGGACACCGATAGATATGAGTCAAAATCTATCGAAAAATCAAGGAGAGATTATCTCTCAGATAGAGTACTTCATGTTGATTCGAAGTCTGATGTACTTAATAAGTTGAACACGATCAGACTTGACCTACGCAATAAATAAACTAAGTAGATAACGAGTAATCTCGATGTTGAGCACTAGAAAAGGATAACAAGAGTGCTGAGGTACTTGAGATATACTCGTAATTATGGACTACACTATATAAGATATCCTGTTGTGATTGAAAGATACAACGATGAGAATTGAATATTAGCTCTAAAAGGTTCTAAATCTACAAGTGGATATGTATTTACTTTGGCAAGTGCAACCATATCGTGGAAATCTTCTAAGCAAACCATAATAACCAAATCCATAATGGAATCTGAATTTGTAGCTCTTCACATATGTGATGAGGTTGAATAATTACAACAATTCTTAGAAAATATTCCTAGATGGTTAAAACTTGTGCTAACAATTTGCATACATTGCAATAATCAATCAGCAATTAGTCAAATACAAAGTAATCTGTATAATAGTAAGTCTCGACATATACGTCGTACACACGATATCATTAGACAACTACTCTCAACGAGAGTCAGTGAAAGGATAATATAGTGGATCCGCTAACTAAAGGGTTAAACAGAGAATTAGTTGCAAGCTCACCGCAAAGAATAGACTTGGTACCGATGAAAAATATAGGTGTAATGCTCTGTTTACTTGGGAGAGTGGAAAGTAAAATTAAGGAAAAGTTTCCACTGTGGAAAAGTTTCTGTCGTTTACTTCATTAAAATTTTCCGAAGGAAAAGTAACGCAATCCATCAGCGGATAATCTTGGAGCCAAAATCAATCACCTCAAAATCGGACGGAAAGCAGCGGATGGAAAAAAAAATGACGCATGTACCCCTTTTGCATTCACAAAATTACACCATATACAAAAAAAAAATGACGCATGCAGCGTTTTTAACTCACAAAATTACACTATGTATAAAAAAATGACACATGCACCCTTTTTTATTTATAAAATTACGTCATAAGTATTCACCTTCCTCTATCAAGGTAAACAAGCGTGCAAAGGAAAAGATTTCTTCACCCTTTATTTTCTCTTTCTCCAAAGATAACTTTCTATCATTGATTTCTTTCCTTTCCTCATCCCCACTCTAGAGTAAACATAGCATAAAGGAAACTCAACATATGTTGACTTGAGATCCTAAGAACTATATTTAAAGGGACAACCTAACTACATCGATTAAGGCAATCATTGTGAGGGAACACACCTAATAGAACAGTGAACGAATGAAACGGTAAGCATTCTGTTTTTAATGATCCTTAAGAGTTTACCTATGTGAGAAAGAAATAGGGTCACTTCGAAAAGATTTAAAGGCACAATTTTTAGACCTTCTCACATAACCAGGCATGTTCATGGTCACGAACAAACACACCCATGAGAACTGAGCTATATTAGGAAGAGTCCTGGGTGAAATATGTTCATGCTTACACATACGACAGAATAATTTAAAGACATCGCGTCTACTTGAGCAAATATATTTTCACAAAGGAAGGTTCAAAGGGTAACACATACATATCTTATACACTACTTAATTGTCGAAGGTTATCATATACCTCATTTCCATTCATATACGGGATTGTTGAAAAAATGTGAATGAAAATGAATGAGGCATTAGTCCTACATTGGAAGTTGAGTGACACTAAGGCTGATATAAAGTGCAGAAGTGAGTGTGAATCCAAGGCCCAGATTGAACTAACCGAATTGGTTCTTGTGTGAACGCTAATGTACGCAACGAACCACATTCGGAACACAGTGTGCCCATGTGTATCAACCAATGTTTGCTATAATGCTCTTTTGCATGCTAAGCCCGCGTGGCTCAACCAGGAGCGTGCCACATGGCATGCCACCTTGCATGTTCAAGCGCCACATGTCTTGCATGCTTTAGCCCACATGTGTGCCATATGTAGCTCAAGGAGCTCATATATAGAGAAGTGCTTTGATCTTAAGCAGAACATGAGCAAGAAAAAGAAAAAGCAAAAGAGATGAGAGATGAGAGATCCTTCCACCTGATCCCCTCGTTTCTTCTTCCTTTCTGTCGTGTAGTTCTTCACTCGGCAGAAATACGTTCAGTACGCGACAACAAGTGCTACGTTGTATTTGTGGTTTCGTCGTTTTATCATGGGAACGTAAAGTGTGACATCCTAACAACACAGGAAGGAATGAATCTGTTTTAAGGAGACTACCTTGCTGTAAGACCCAACATCATAACTTGGCCTCAAGCGACGCTCCTCACGCAACCCACTAGGACTCAGGCTCCAAGTTTGTTCCCGAGCACTCGGCGTTCATCCCGAGCACACAGCTTCACCTACTCTTCAGTCGGCAACTCAACCGACTCGACATCGGCTTTCTTGACTCAGCATATTCCCACTCAAACCCGGGATTGAAGCTCCAAGTACCGAGACTCTGTCTGAGCACTCGACGACCCACTTGGCAGCTCAGCACCGGCTCAACTTTCCCAACTTGATATTGGCCCACTTGGGAAGTCCTCTGGTGCTCGGGCTTCTGCTTCCCACTAGACGACTCGGCTACCTCCCGACTCGATTCTTAGGGGTGCATTCAGTGTCCTAGCTCTGCATCATCTCGGCAACGCATCTCCGACCCGACTCGGCACTCAGGCGACTTCCCTCTCCCACTTAGAAAGTCCATGTTGAGTTCTCCCACTCAAGCTTGGGCAACGATCGTCTTCCACTTTGGCGAAGTCCCAAAAGAACTCGAACAAAGTTAGCAATTGGCCTACTCAGCCTAGCCAACAGCTTGAAATAATCAACTCACGCCATCTTAATAGACAAGTATTCCCTATCTCTCCGGAAACTCGATTGTGGATAAGATATCCAACATAAATACCTCAATTAGATGATATGAAACCATGACAAATACGTATATTAATCGAGAAAGGAGACCAAAGAAGACTTAGCAATAATAAAATAGAATAAAATTCATTTAAATATATATAAGGATATAGTAGGGGATAGAGCCCAATGGTGGATGATTCACATAGTCAACCTCACTTAGTAGGATAAAAATTTGGTGGTTGTTATTAATTTAGGTATGAAGTAGATCTAGAAATTGTCTAAACCTTTGAACAAGTTTATGTTGCATCAAGTAGGGTATCCATATCTTCATCATGCAGCATATGAACTTGGTTACTAGAACTCTAAGAGCTTTGGAACATGGTATGAGACAGTTACTTGATTAGTTAGTTTAACTTCATAACAAAATTAAGAGGAAATAAGTTTGACAATAATGCAAAAGGCATCACTATCCTTTAAAGAACCAATTTCTGTTCATCTTGGAATCCAAGAGGAAAATAGAAGGAAAAAAAAACTAGTAAACTAAGAGGAAATTGTTATTTTAGCACCCTTAGATAAAAGGAAGAAAACATTAGTCAATATTTTGAAACAAGGTCAATCATACAGAAGAATTCACAATTAATCTACAGCATGAAATTTGCTGAACTTTGCATTTACCCATGTAAATTGCACCTTAGATACACACTGAAATGCCTATATAATTAAACAGAAAGACTCAGCAGACATGATTAAGGCAGTAAGAGAGGAAACATAGAAATTACCTGGTAATCAGTCAAAGCTCCATATGATGGGTTATTAGAATCGCCCCACCTCCCATGCGGATACTGGTCCCATCCAATCGTCCTTGAAATATAACTTTTTGGACGATTTGCCCTAGTTAAATTGAAAACAAAACAATATAAGTAGAGTTCAAAAACCAAATACAGAAAGCCTATCAATCATGAAATTTACATATCAACAAGTAGAAGACAAATCATACCAAAAAATAGGTCGGACGTCTTCTTGGACACGAAAAACATTTGTTGGACGTCTCCAAGGTAAGGACCTTAGAACTTTAGACTCTTCTATTAATCCAAGATTCTGAAAATACAAGTTTTGTTAGTCAGCTAGTAAATAAAACAACTTTAATCATGGCACTAGGAAAAAAAATAGCAACCATTATAATGGCTAATGCAGATTTTTCCATGTTTAGTGTGTAGAGATGCAATGTGTTGATTCCATTAGCTAAAATCTTCTTGCACATTTCAGTCCCTAAGTGAATTCCATATGCTCTGACTGCCTCTTCATTGTCCTTGATAGGTTCCAAAGCATTTGTGATCTTATCTGGAATCTGTAGAGCAATTACATGCCAAATTATGAAAAAATAGACATTCTACACAGATTTTATATCTAGATTCTGGATATTGAAATATGATTTGTTTTCACTGCATTGAAAAAGGAAAACAAAGACATTCTCTAGAAGAAAAAGGGGGCCTATTTAGAATTTTTCTTTATTATATACCATGAACTTTGAAAAAGAAATTAACTTCTCTAGAATGAGTCAGCAAATAATAATTTATACCATCAATAGTTGAGACTATATATCACAGTAAGGAAGGGGTCTGCATCTTAATTGAGCAACTTACTGTATTAATGGATAATGGATATATCAAGATCTGAACCTTAAGAGAAAAAAAAAAAATTAAAACAACTTACTTTAGTTTTGCAAAAACCAGTCATTCTCAAGAAGCCCTTATAATTGTTGATTGGCATAATGCCAGGTACAATTGGACAGGTTATTCCAATTTGACGACAATCATTAACAAACTTCAGAAATATATCAGTGTCATAAAATAGTTGAGTGATAATGAGGTCAGCACCAGCATCCACCTGTCCACAGGATAGAATGAGAGCATAATAAAAATTCAAATTTAAAAATAATTGCAGCAATGACTAAAGCAAATAATAAATTGTCAAAGCATGAGATGTAATAGCTAGAGGCACCAAGTGATGAATTTTACATCTTTACTAATTATTAACTACTATGCACTGCAATCAATGTCTAATGATTAAAACACTCTTGTACTCTCTCTTGTATGAAGTTGATATAATCACTGAGACAAAGCAAACTGTAATGAGACAAAGCAAATTGTAATGAGGCAGACATAAGTAGGAGAGTATATGTATATTCATAATTGTATTAATATGAATAAGTCAGATCTGTATTAAACACCATTTCACATCTTATGCATACGCAACAAACTTGTTTTTAGGCTTGCAGCAAATCTCTTTGTAGCAATAGAAATTATGTGGCATAAAGATGCATCTTACATTCCTAAGAATACTATATGCTCACAAACTAGATTGCCAACTTGCTCCATGTAATGAACAAATATGGTAATAGCACAGAAGAAATCAAACTAGTAGGAAAAAGTAAATCAAGAAAAACAGAAGCATGAAATATTACATAATTAAACTTTAAGACAAACAAACTTGAAGAAAATAAGAACAACAAGGAAGGAGGAACCTTTCTCTTTAAATAAGTAAGATCACTGTTATAAGCTTCTTCTGTAGCAATTCCATCTTGTATCATATCAGGATGTGCCTCTAAAATGAAAAAATATATTTTTTTAAAAAAAATAATTTACAAGCCACATGGAGCTCTATCATGATAGCATATTGTGACCACACTAACCTGGGTAACCAGCAACTGTGATGCCAAAATAGTCCCCATACTTAGCCCTAATGTGTTGCACCTGTAAGCCAATTGTGGTAGGTGTGTATGAATTGTCAAACATCATCAGAGAAACTATATCTTACTTACCAAAGAACAAGTAATGAGATGCACCACAAATAAAAACAAGTTGATAGTTAGATACTTATAAAGTGCACATAACAATAGCTTTTTTAGCAAGAAGAAAATGACACTAATTCAAACAAGATTTTGAAGAAGGTAACCCTATGGTGTTTCTAAAAAAAACTAAATATCTTCATAAATCAGATCTTGCTTCAGATATGGAACTGCCAAATTGTCAAACATTTAAAAAGTAAATAGGATTATACCAGATCAAGGGCACATGCAAATCCACCAGCCACCTGAACAAACTTATCCTGGCCATGAGGAGGATCCCCTCTTAGCGCCAGAACATTTTGAATTCCATTGGACTTGATGGTGTCCAGAGCATGATCAATCTTTTCCACTGGCATATTGGTACAAGTCAAATGCATCATCGTTTCTACACAGATCTGCATGAAAGAATCAATGGAATCAAATACAAGCACACTTTTTGTAATGGCTCTACAAATTGCATGCTGGTGTATTCAAGAACATAGGTTAAATTCTCACAATTTTGTTAATTTTAGTAATAAAGAAACTCCTCTTCTTCTACTCATCTATGTAGCTTATTTGATCTCAATTATTATTATATGCAAACTTGGAAGCCCCGACAACAAACATTCTAAGAAATATTCTGGGGACTCAACATTCTAGAAAAAAAATGTCAAATACCAATAAGCAGCAGTAGAAATAGGTGCAAAAGAGAAGCTACACAAGACGCGTGCAAAACACTAAGCAAAACATTGGGTCATACTTGAATAATTGCACAAATGAATACATTAATACACTAACCACTTCATTCCTACTCGGACCTAAAGCTCATAGGGTTTATGTAACAAAAAATGATATTTCCGCCATAACCGGTAACGATGGGAAGAATAATTAAAAGGCGACAATACAATACAATCCACCGATCAGATAATGCAGATTCAAGATCAATATCAGAATTCAGCAGATCTATGTAAACAGGATACATTACCTTCTAGCAGAAAAGGATAGAGATCCATCAGAAACTTACTGATATATACCCAGAAAAAAACATTGTCGCTCGGTAGAAGAAGACCCAGCGAGTAAATCTAAGGAAACCGTACCATATTCTGCATACGGTTGGAGATGTCGAGGGTGAGGTCGGCAGTGGATCCGCCGGCGCCCCAGGTGATATCGCAGAAGGAGGGGTTGTGGGCGACCATACGGTCCATGCGGTCGAAGAGGTTCTCCACGCCCTCCTCCGTCTTGGGGGGAAAGAACTCGAAGGAGAAAACGGTCCTCCCATCGCCGTTAGCTGCTCCCCGAATCTTGTCGATCACCTTCATGGTTTCCTCCTCTTCTCCGCTCTCCTCCTCTGCCCTATCGCAGAGTTGCAATGCGCGATCAGATCCCTTATATAAACACAGAAACGAAATCGAATCAAGAAACAGGCAGCGTTGTGATCTGTTGATCCACTCCAAGAGATCCGCTTTTTCTTCACCTACCACAGCTCCATGATCACTCTCGGTTTATTATTATTATTATTATTATTATTATTATTATTATTTTAGTTTTATTTTCTCTTTAAAATTTATTCCGAGGTCTTAATCCCACACCAACCCACCCAACAACTATTTCCGCACGAATGAGGAGTGTGGATGAGTCCCGGCTTGGGTTCAATTTAGATTTTGACTGAGACCGTTGTAACTTGGCAACTATTAGGTTCAGGCTTGGGTTCAGTTTAGACTTTGCCTCCCACCGGTCTAATTTGGCAATTTAATCGGAGCACTCAATCGCTGCCAGACTGAAACGACCTTCTATGGACCAATTATGATGGGGGTTATTTTATTATATATAATTACAATTATAAATTTTAAAATGTTTAAAAATAATAATAAGTTTTTAAAATTGGACTTGTAGAGTTTACACCATCCAATCAACTGTGAAATAATTCAATCAATTAGCGTGACGTTCACTCGATTAGAATAATTAATTTAGTCAACTCCAATATTGATTTATGTGTAATTTGTCAATCTCTCAAAGTCAAAGTATTAGATTACTTTGATTGTGTATGAAAATACTTACATATCAAATGAGCTGTTTATTAGTGCAATTGAAGTTTAGTAATCGTGTTCAACTATGGTGTTTTAATATTTTGATAATTTAATTTATATATATATTTTAAATTTCTGAGGATGTTTTAAGGGCAAATTGTCCTAAAATTATCATGCAAAGTTACAACTTTACATGTTAGTCCCTATGTCAAAAAAATATTTATTTTTAACTTTTTAATTTATACTAATTTACCTAAAGCCCTACCTATGAACAAATTTCGAGAGACTGTTATAAAATATAGCTATAAAAGTTCAAAAGAAGGTATTATTCGTCTAAAATAATGTATAATTTTTCTTAAATTCAGCACCATTTAATTTAAATCCAATACACTGCATATACATATAATTTTTAGGTTCATGGTAAAATATGAGTATAAGAAGTCCATAAATAAGATATAATTCCTCTTAAATTTAACATAATTCCTGTGCACAAATTTTTTAGGTGCGTGGCAAAATATAGGTAAAAAAAGTCCACAATGAGGTATAATTTCTCTAATTCAACATCATTTAAACTAAAATCTAGTATATTTTCTATCCAATTAAGCACTATCTATAATAGTGAATTAAATGAATTGGTGTGTGATGTGAATATAGGTTGGGGGTAGAGAAGAAATTAGGGGGAGGAAGGAGGGCATTTTAGTCTTTTCACAGGTTAGAGCTTTAAGAGAGGAAAGGAGACACTGTAGATAGGGGTGCTTCGTGGTTTTTGGATGTCGTCGCCAAGAGGGTCTTCTTCCAGGTCCTCTCATGCTCTACGCCGCCGCTGCCGCCGGTTGCCACCTTTGCTCCTCTCCCTCTCCTCCTCGCGACACCGGGCGACGACCACTGTTCCTCTCCCTCTCCTCCTCGCGACACCGGCGACAACCACGGTTCCTCTCCCTTTCCTCCTCGCGACACTGACGACGACCACTGCTCCTCTCCCTCTCCTCCTC
>JBBMJZ010413103.1:6889101-6902219 GCA_037833815.1 Zingiber zerumbet | reverse complement strand
CTCTCCAAGCAACCGACCACCTATGTGCTCCTTCTTATCTTCCTCTTCTTCTCCAACCTTCGACCACCAAGATGAGACGGAGTGTCGGCCCTAGAGGGAAGAAAGAAAAGAAGAAAAGGAATAGATGTCGTCGTCAACAAGAGAAAGAAACCAAGGGAAGTAAGGGTCGACCACATAAGGATCAAGAGAGGAGGCTTAGGTTGATGTATTATTAAGACACTCTCTCCCTCTCTTTTATAATCCTTGGTGAATGCAAAAAAAGAAAGTTTAAAAATAAAACTTCATTTTAATTCCAATGGTCAGCCATAACAAGGGCATCAAAGAAGGAAAGATTTAAAATTAAAAACTTTCTTTTAAATCCCTTGTAGATGGTTACAAAAAAAGAAAAGTTTTTAACAAAATTAAAATCTCTCTACAAGAAAAGATTTTAAAACTTAAAACTCTCTTTTAAAACCATGGCTACAAAGGAAAGTTTTAAAAATTAAAATCTCTCTTTTAAACCATTGTATATGACTACAAAAAAGGAAAGATTTTACAATTTAAAACTCTCTTTTAAATCCCTTGTTGATGGCTATAAAAGGAAAGTTTTAAAACAAAATTAAAACTTCCTTTTTAATCTATTTACTTGGATGGCTATAAAAGGAAAGATTTTAACAAAAAATAAAATCTCTCTTTTTAAATCCATGTGGTCGGCCCCTAGCTTGGGCACCAAGCCATGCTTTGGCCGACCAATACTTGGGCTCCAACCTAATGCTTGGCCGGCCCCCTTGCACCAAGCAAGGATGTGTCCGGCCCATTACTTGGGTAAGAAGTGGACTTGGTGGATATAAGGCTTTATAGAGGCTACAACAGGGACCAAGAGGAGGAATTAGTTTTAGTCTCCGATGAGCTTGAGCTTCCTGTGTTTGACCCGAACACCCAACTCAAGTTCATCAATAATAACTCATACTACTAAAGAGCTATTATTGAACTACCACACCAATCCTAAATTACATTATGGGCTTTTTCTTATCATGAGTGTATTAATCTCCCTGTGTTTAAGATATCGAATGTCCATTAATCAAATGAATTACTGACAACTCACTTAATTAATATCTAGCTCCAAGAGTAGTACCACTCAACTTCATTATCATGTCGGACTAAGTCTACCTGCAGGGTTTACATGACAATCCTTATTAGCTCCTCAAGGGGACATCATCAACCTAGATAACTAGTATACAGTTTCCTTGATTTATCGAACTAAATCTCACTCATTGATAAATTAAAGAAATAAATACTAAATATATGTGTTTGTTATTATATCAGGATTAAGAGTACGCACATCCATAATAACAGAGGTTCTATTTTTTTATGGAGTCAGTATAAAAGGAACAACCTCAAATGGTCATGCTCCATACACTCATAGTATACTAGTGTAATTTTATAGTTAAGATAAACTAATATCAAATTACACTACGATCGTTCCAATGGATTGTCCCTATCCATCTTAGTCGTGAGCAACTATTTATAATTTATAAGGAACTGATAATATTATCTTCTGTGTGACACCACACACCATGTTATCTATAATATAAATTAAATAGATAACTGTATTTAACATAAAAACACAGACATTTGACCAATGAGATTCTATTTCAAAAATAAATGTTCATACAAAAAGCTAGGCTTTTAGTATACATCCTAACAGGTATGAGTTTGATCTTGCTTATCAAACCTAGATGAAGATGTATAAAATCCCTCCATGAGGAGAGAATAGGTTTAGGGCGCTCCTCTTCTCTCTTCTCCCTCTCTAGTTGCCCCCACCCAAGGAACCATTGTCGCTACCTCTAGCCATAGTCGACCTTCCATACACTTGCTGCTAACCGACCACCCCATTCTCAACCACCATCCGCTTGGCATGTGCCACCATGTTGCCCTTGCCACTGATCACAAAGTTGTGTTGGGGTTCTCTCTTGAATCCATCGTCTCCTCCCTTTGACTAGTACCAAATTGGAGATTAAGCTTGTGACTTATAGAAGTTATCTTGATGGTATCTCATCGTGGATATTGATAAATGCAGGCCTTGTGAGGCAAGCTAAATGCTCTCTTTAACGTTCAATTACGAACTCGAAAGTATAATCTCTAAACAAAGCTCTTCTACGGTTATGTCTACACATGTGTATTCTTATATATATGTGTGATGCGTGTTGTAATAATTTAGAAAATTATTATTATGTTTCCATTGCATGTTTTATGAAAATAAAATTTTAAAACACACATAGAGACACCACACCTTTTATGTTCATTGTTTGGCTCATTAACTCCAATTGAGTTTAGTAGTTGTCGCAAAGTATCATTTTCAAGTTTAATATTTTTTTGAGATCACATTAAAGGTTATGAATATTGTTGGAGCATCTTGTAAGAGGCAATATATTCTTAGAGGCAAACAACATGAAAAGGTTATAGAAGCACTAAGGAGAGGGGAGATTCTTAGTGGACGTTGATTGAATCAAGAACATGCAACGAGCTAGTGATACTTCTTGGGGTTCATATTATGGTACTTTAGTTAGGTTCACTTCCATTTTTTTATTCGTAATTGAAGTACTTGAACTTATTATGGAGGATGTGGTAAGCACATAGTAGAAAGTTGAAGCACACATATTGTTAGATGCAATGCAATCATTTGAGTTTATATTCACTATGCATTTAATGAAAAATGTATTGGGGATTACTAATGTCTTGTTATTGGCGGTGCTAAGAAAAGAGTAGTAGATTGAGAATGCTATGAGATTAGTTCATATATCAAAACAAAGATTGCAATCTAAGAGAGAAGATGAATGAGATTCTCTATTGAATGAAGTTTTTTCTTTTGTTCTACACATTAAGTTATGATTCTAAATATGGATGAAAAGTTCATAGCTCCTAGCCGTACAAGATAAAGAACTCAAGAAAAGACTTAGTTCATTATCATTATGAGTTGTTTTGTACTATTTTAGATAAGCAACTTATGAAGCTTACTAGCCGTTTCTCTTGACAAATACTAAATTACTTCATTATGTGGGATGTCTTAATCCTAGGAACTCATTCTCTATTTTTAATAAGGAAAATCTTATTAGTTTTACTAGATTATATCTTAAGGATTTTTCTGCATATAATATTATGTTACTTGATAAATAACTTGAGAATTATATTATTGATGTGTACAAGCAGTAAGTTTTCAACAGTTGATGGGATTGTAGATTTTGTTATGAAAATGGTAGAAACAAGAAGACATGTGATCTATCCTTTAGTTTATATGTTTGTTACTTTAGCATTGACTTTACTAATTGCTACTACCAATGAAGATCATAAAAAAAATCAGTTGCGCAACTAAATGAAAGATGATTGACTCAATGCTGACATGATTATGTATATTGATAAAACTATTTTTAATGGAATTGACAATAAAGCTATTATGCAATGATTTTAAATCATAACTTCTTGCCCTGAACAATTATAATTTTAATATAAAATTTTGTTGAAGTATATTTATTCTGAAATTATATACCATTAACGTTTGCTCCCTCAATTATATATTTTTGGCTTCGCCCTTGATGGCAACAGACACCTCACCAAAGTTAGATACTTGAGAGTTTTCTATATAATCTTTCTTTTATGACAAATTAGAAATAGGTATCCATAGGACGGTGTTACATAGACATAGATAGGATATTACATGAGATTCAGATGAATATTTATCATTTGATAGACGTCTAAACTCGTACATCACATTTGGATTTTATAAAGCAATTTATCTTCATCCAACAAAAAAAACAAAGAAATTATAAAAAATTGGCCAGATTTGATTCATTATTATCCAGATAGAATCGACACGCTGGATTGGCGGACATAAAGCAGTTTTTTTTTTAATTTTTAAAAATAATTCATCAATTTTATCCAATTAATTGAATCAGTAAAACTTCCGATCTGAGTTATTCATTAAATCGACACGCAGAGCGGGATGATTTCAAATTTTAAAACACGATCCACCCTCTAACGTTCATCTGAACGTTTACTCTCTCTCTCCGCTCTTAACATCCCACACATGCCTTTTCCATTCTGTGAGCCGCAAAAACCGAAACCCTTCCTTGGGCATTTCCTCGAGCAGTTTGGTGTGGCTCACTCCATGGCGTCCCTCACGCCGGGCGTCCTCCTCAAGCTGCTGCAGTCCATGAACACTGACGCCAGGATCGCCGGAGAGCACCGTTCCGCCCTGCTCCAGGTCACCGGCATCGTTCCTGCCCTCTCAGCCTCCACCGCCGATGACCTGTGGCCCTCCCACGGCTTCTACCTCCAACTCTCTGACTCCACCAACTCCACCTACGTTACCCTTTCTGATGTCGAGGCAGATGCCATCCTTTCCAGCCGCCCCCAGATCGGCCAGCTTGTCCACGTCGATCGCCTACAGTTCGCCCACCCCGTTCCCCGCGCCGTCGGCCTCCGTCCTGTCCCCGGTGCTCGTGTCCACCTAATTGTCGGCTCCCCTGAACCCCTCGTCGCTCGCTCCTCCCCGGACCAGCAGAGCTTTGTCATCCAGCCCGCCTCAGCCGCTGAGGCTGGACCTCCCCTTGTCTCCTCTTCCTCCTTCAGATCCAATACCCTCCTCCACGACAAAGATAAAAGAACCATCTTTGCCACCAGGGAGAACGTCATCAAGAACCATGTCGATTCGGCCGGAAAGCCACGGAGATTCACGTCTCCCGCCTCAGCAAAATTGTCCTCCAGGAAAGTTTCTCTCGGTGGCGTCAATGGCTCAGGGGATTTGGCACGCGATCCGTCTCCAGCCTCAAAAACAACTTCTCGGGCGTCGTCACCTGCACTGCAAGTAAGGTCAGGCGCGAGGGCCTCGTCCCCTGTTCCCTCCAAGTGCGAAGTGCCCAGTCTGGTTGCAGCGAAAGACGAGAACCGGAGAGTAGCAAGGGAGCCTGCCATCATCGTGCCGTCTAGATACCGGCAACCATCTCCTATTGCGAGGAAAGCTTCTGGATCGCCAATGGGAAGAAGGGCCTCCATTTCTCCTGCACGGAGGCTCTCAGGAGGGTTCAAAATGACCTCGCCTGCAGCTGGGGAGGCCGGGGGGAAGAAGAAAGCAGGATTGGTCGTTGTGGGCTTTGCAAAAGTGTCCGATGCAGCCTCAGGTTCCCTGAAATCCATCAGGAAGAGCTGGGACGATTCGTTGCCTAATGTGGTCGGAGTTTCTGAGTCCAAAGATAAAGGAGGGTTAAAGAGCAAGGCAGACAAACAATCCATTTTGACAACTCAGGTATTTTGAAGCTTCAAAAGGGATTTCCCTACCTTTTTCAATTAATTGTTTTCGTGATAGATGCTCTATTAATAATCATTATCTTCAACATTCTTTTGATTCCATTTGATATCACTGCTTACACAGTTTAACTGGTCTTGCATAACTATTGATCAATTTAAAACTTGTGAATTTGCCTCGACTTAGAAAGCAGTTCATAATTCCATAATTTGATGTGTATTTTAATTGGTGAAAGTTTCTGTTATATTGTTGCATATGTTGTAGCCAACTATATATGTACATTTTTACTTGATCAGTCATTTGTCAGCTGAAAATCTAGGAATACGGTCAATTGAGAATTTGAAATCAGGTGTGCCAATTCAAAATTTTTTAATATTTGATGAGTCAGTCATTTCAAAAATTTGCCAATCAAATCTGTCCTATCATTATTGAAATTAACAAACAAAATCTAGAACACGACCATCGACTATATCTAGTTAATGTGTCTTGAGGCCTTAAAATGAAGCCTGCAAATTGTGGTTACTTCCTCTTAAATTTTGAATGATTGTCAATCATTATTGTAGTCTTTTGCAGTAAAAGTATCATAATATCATATTAGTTTGCCACATTTTTATCCTAATACAGATTCTTACTAATGAATGTGTAACTTCTTCACAAATTATCTTTAGGTTGCTGTGTCACAAAGGAGGAGCAATGTAGGAAGAATGCAAACAAATGATGAGAACACAACGTTCAGTGAAAAGCAAAGGACGAATAACAGAGTTTATTCATCCTGCGAATCTGATAAATCCAACATGATTCCTAAAGTTACCGTTCATGACAGGAAGTGGACTGATAGCAGTATCCTGTTTGATTCTCTGTCTGAAAACCTTGCAAGGCTAGGAAAGGTAAGCATTTTTTTTCATCACTTTTGATGTTTTGCTGAATTCATAAATTGATTTATCAAAAAATTCTCTTGTGCAACAATTTGCAGGAGGCATTTCAAAGAAGAAACATTGCTGCAGTAGCTGCAGCTGAGGCAATTGAAGAGGCTTTGGCTACAGAATCTGTTATTAGGATTTTAAGGTGATATTTTCTTGAATTCTTAGCACTCAAAGGCTGATAATGGCTAATGACATTTCTTGTCTTCTCCAGCATGTTTTCTGACCTCTCTTCATCATCAAATGCTAGCAACCCTGTTCCAATGATTGATAGATTTCTACCACTGTACAACGATGTTTTAAGGTGGATTGCTGTTGCTGAATCTCTGTATGCCAATCGCAATTCCGAAGGGCAGAGGGATGCTGTACCAACTGAGCACAGCAGTTTGGCAACTCTCTGGGTTGAAGCAGCATTAGCCACAGATCTTCAAGTTCTCCATTTAGTAAGTGAAGAGGCTGGGAACCTATCAAAGAGAAAGGCTTCTGAAAGACTTACAATCCCACAGTTGGATTCTTCAAAAACATTTTTGTCGAAAAGGCAATCAGTTGGCATTCCTTCTAGGAACAACCACTTGAAATGCTTGCTTATTCCCTCAACAAACACTTGGAGCAGAGGTCATGAGTTGAGTGAAACATTGGAGCTTGCTAAAACTCTCAAAAGGGAAATGCAACTTTGGTTTCTGAAGTCTGTAGAGGAAGCAATGGATGTGGGCTTCCGATTATTTGGAGAGAAAATAGACATGGATGAGGAGGTCAGTCGCAAGGAGAAAGTTACAGCAGTTCTCTCACAATTGAAGAGGATCAATGATTGGTTGGATGCGGTGGTCAGGACACCGGAGATTGATACATTGAAGGAGAAGATTGAGCGATTGAAGCGAAAGATATATGGGTTTGTGATCACTCATGTTGGAACTGCATTTGATAACTCCGTTCTTCTATCTTAGCCTAGCATATTGGATTCATCTTTGTTTCAAATTGTGGATGTCTTATCCTCATTTGTGGTATCAAAAATTTCCAAAAAGATGTGACTATCCACTTAATGTTTCAGATAACACTTATAACTTTTTGTTGCTATATGTTTATGAATGATAATAGTATTGTTCCAATAGATTTTGGGCTCAATTTTAAATGAGTGTAATATTTTGTTGGGTGCTTGATCTTTTTCATATAAAAGTCACTGTCCTAGGCAAAATATCCTTTATGATTTACTTGTCTGTATTTTGTCAAGAGTTAGAGCTAATAATATTGAGTTGTTTGGGATGAGCGATATTATCTTTTGTTTCAATAAATGATAATAGGAGAAAAGTTTAAGCATCATCAAAGTTTAAATGAAAATGCACTCATCATACTTTATGTTAAGTCTTTTAGACTAACACAGAAAGTTGCAACATGCTCTTAACTAGCTAGGCCTTAGTTTTGAGCCTATTTAACTAACATGATAAATTGAATTGTTATGGAAAATATAGTCACATCATTATGTTGAAATAATCACCCAAGCATATGTGTTGTAATGTCATCTTGAGATGGACAGTTGGCTAGTGCATGGTGGCGTTGCCACAATAAGGTTTAAGGGTCAAATCCTGGTTAGTAGCCGGGTGCCTGTCCTTCACAATGCGCTATTCAATTGCCTAAGACTAGTAGCCACTCGTGATTTATCTCTTCCGTATTGATTTGAAGACAGACTGGTGGAGGCGCTGGGGGCGATCAAATCGCCTTTTGTCACAATATATGGTTTTGATGTTTGAATTATGTTTAAATGTTGTGTTAAGTGTCTAGGAATAGATGATTTGATAAATGGAGAAGTCCTACTAAGCAAGGTATGTTGGAAGTTAGGTAAATGGCTATAATTGGAGTCCTAGCAGACATGAGATGATAGATGTTCAACAGATGGAGAAGGCCTAGCAAGCTTAGGATGTTGGAAACTAAGCAGATGGATATTATGGAAGCTTTAGCAAACATGAGATGTTTGGAGCTAGATAGATAGATATGATAAAAGTCCTAACATATATTAGTTGTTGGATGTTGGGTAGATGGAGAAGACCTAGAAGAAGTGTAAGTGTTAGTTGGAGAAAGTCCTTGGAGGATTTTGGCGAGGGAGACTTGAAGTAGTAAGACTCCAAGCATGGAAGTCCAATTGATATGGATTTCTAACCTGAGAGCTTTGGGATAATGTATGTTGGGATACGTCTAATGTAGTGTGTGCTAAAAATACTTTTCGTAAACATGCACAGCAGAAGACTTAACGATAAATAAACTAATTTATTACATCACACACACAAAAACTACATGCATGCAAGATACAATCACGCAGACAAGATCAAAAAATAAAATGAAATTGAATAACAATTATTCTAGGTATATCTTACGGATGAACTGTAATGAGAAGGGAATCAACCATTTTACGATGTTATTGAACCTCGCCTCTATTCATATCCACGCTGAGCTCTTCAAGACAACTCCAAGAGAACAAGCTTGCCCTTCAGAAGGTACTAGCCACAAGCGAAGAAGAAGGATCAAGAAGAGGAAAAAGAAGCAAAAGGAAGATCTTCTTCCTTTGGGTGACTCACAACAACAAGAGCAGACCCTCTTGTTGTGGTCGGCGACAAGAGAGAGGGAGAGAGAAAGGTATTGGATTTAGGTTTCCAATAATGAATTATGTATTAATTCTCTCTTAACTATATCAATATATAATCTTCTTTAATGAGTTGGATTAGAAAGCTCAAATCCAACCCATTATACCTTTACCAAAAAATTAACCCATTAACCCCTTGGTTTGGTACACAACTAAATCAAGTTGGTTCATGGCTAAACAAAATTGGTTCATGACTAAACCAAATAAGGTTTAACTCTTTCATAAGAGATGTGACTCATCTACACTTCCGTTCTAACAAATATTTCTATATTTGTCTTATGTATGGTCTAACCAAACATTTATCTCTTGATCTAAAAATCCTATTCTTTAATTTATTTTATGTCTTTTAGAGACTCGTAGTGCATGTGACCCAATATGTTCCCGATTTATCTTGGCATTCATAATTAACTACTTAATTATGGAACGATCATGATTGACACGTAGTAGTACATCATGATCCCCAATTAACCAAAAACTCACATTTGATCTTAGAACTAATTCTAAATCCTACAGCAGCTACAGTGAGTCGTTCCTTGTCCCGTTCACTCATCTTTTACCCACTTGGTTCAGGACATGTTATATGTGTCCGCCCCACTAGGCTGATTATGTCACACCTAGCCCAAGTAATACTTCCTCTTTCTGCGTATTCAAATTACTCGTACATGTGTATAAGAGTCCTATATTCTTAACATATGATTATTTTACCAAAGACTATGAGTAATAATCCGAATGAGTGACCAGAAGGTATACGTCTCCTCTCAAGGAGTGGTGAATCCTCTGTGGGCTATCTAAAACTTTCAGGCACTTTGAGTTATACGCAATCATCTCAAGTCCACACCTCCTAGAGATGCTTGCTTAAGATGTCAAAGTATAAGTTTTCATGATCAAGATGACTTGTATTCCACAAGTCGAAAGAAACTTGTACTCGAGTTACAGTAAGAACTTCACAGATATATCCATATATATAGAGACATGCTAAACCATTTTAGTACTCTGTCTATATATGTCGACTGTGAAAGACCAAACAACCATTTTGGTCTTTCTCTATAGATCTTCATCCATAGGATGTAAGTTTTTCTTCTCATATCTTTCATGAAGAATGTCGTGGATAACTAAACTTTTAGTGACTGTAGAACTGACACATTATTTCCTATAAGTAATATGTTATCAACATATAATATTAGGAATACGATCACACTCCCACTAACCTTTTGATACATATAAGGTTCGTCCAGATTTTGTGAGAAACCAAACTCTTTGATCACTTCATTAAAATGTATATTCAAACTCATGGATGCTTGTCCATAAATGAATTGTTGAAGCTTGTATAATTTATTCTTGTTAACAAATGTGAAATCTTCAGGTTGTATCATATACATGTCCTTAAGCAGGTTTCTATTAAGGAAAACTGTTTTCACATCCATTTTCCATATCTCATAATCATGATTAGCTGATATGGCCAAGAGTATCTGAATCGATTTAAATGACAATAGGTGAGAAGGTTTCGTCATAGTCAATACCTTACCTTTACAATAGCCTTTCGCCACCAACCTTGTCTTGTAGGTAAATTACATTATCATACATGTCAGTTTTTTTCTTGAAAACTCACTTGCACCCTATATGCGTAATGACTTTAGGTAGGTCTACCAAATTCTAAACTTGGTTTAAGTATATGGAATTCATTTTTGATTTCATGGTTGTAAGCCACTTGTTCTTCTCTGAACTATTTAGATCTTTTTTGTAAGCAGTAGGTTCCTCATCCTCAATAAATAATATGTCATTCGATTCTCTTAAAAGAGATCCATATCTCTGAGGAATATTGTGTGTTCTACCTGATCTACAAGGAGGTTGTGTCATAATTGATAGATCAGATGCGAGCAATAGAGGGGGGGGGGTGAATATCACGCGTTTAAAACTTTTTCTTTAACCTTTTAAAATCAAAGCCGTGCAGCGGAAATAAGAAGAGACAAAGTTGTTTACTTCGTTCGGAGCCTAGCTCGACTCTTACTCGAAGGCCCGCGGTCCTTGACCGCACCGATGGGTAAATCACTATAACTCTTCTTTCCGAAATCCTTCGGAAAGAAGTAGATCGTACAGATACAAGAATATAAGATAGTAACAATCCTACTATCTTATATGAAATTAAGTGTAATAAGAAATGTACCGACAGAAATAAATAAAGGTTGAGGCGCGGTCGGTGCTTTTGGACGAAGTAGCTTGCTGAGCTTGATGAAGACTTGTAGCACAATCCGTACACAGAAAAGAGATTTTGAGACGATTAGAAGTTATCTTTGCCTCAGACTTCGAGCCTCCTTTTATAGGTACACCGGTCATTCGGTCGACCGATCCCACTGTTCGGTCGACCGAACCTGCTCCCTTCCTTCCTGGCTAGAGTCTGACGTGGGCTCGATCTTTTGCATTAACTGCCCTTTAATGATTCGGTCGACCAAACCATCTTTTTGGTCGATCGAACAAGACTTTTCCTTGTTCGTCGAAATCTGCCGAGATCTTCTTTTAATGCTGATTGGATCGGTCGACTGGTTCTCTAGTTCGGTCGACCGATCAGCTCATTTTTCCTTTTTCTTTTGATCGGTACTGGTGAACTGGCTGTGCTGACTCATCATGGTTCGGTCGACCGATAGTCCTGTTCGGTCAACCGATCTATATTTGATCGGGCTCAGGCTCTGTTCTGATCTGATCTAATTTCTGCGCTGATTTTGCTTTGTTCGGTTGACCAAACCACTTGTTCGGTCAATCGATCCAGTCGTACCTGCAGCACAGTGTTAAGAAAAACTTCCTGCAAAATAGATGTTATAACAGTAGTACTATAATGCAGGAGTAATAATATGAAAGACAGTAGAATTGCCTTGATCTCGACTTGTAAACCTTCCCAGTTTCTTCAGTTGGATCAGCGACCTAAGGTTGTTCCCTTCGGGAACTCGACCTCACTATTGCTCCTCCAGTTGCTTACCTCAACCTACCTGCCAAACTTAGATCCTCCAAATCTAGTTTGGACTTTTCACTTAGCTTTGATCGGCTCTCCAGGACTTTTCCCTTGATCTTCAGTCCTCCCGACCTCTTGATCACACCGCCAAGGTTCGGGTTCCTTTTACCCTCTTGGACTTTCACCTGGGTTCCACGATCTACTAAGATTTCTCCTGCCTAGCCTCCAACTAGGTCTTTCTTGGTTGAGTAAACAGCCTGCACACTCAGTCAACTTATTAGATCATAACAAGACTTAACTTGAACCTTTGACAACATCAAAATTCAGGTTTGATTCTGATGCAACTTGCACTAACAATCTCCCCCTTTTTGATGTTTGGCAACCAAGATTCAAAGTTAAGTTAAAATATGCCAAAAATAAGCAAGCAAGTAAACAAGCAATTTTAACTCTCCCCTGAGTTAAACAACTCCCCATGAATCCACACTCTCTATCCCCCTTTGACACACATCAAAAATAGGGGAAGACTAACAAACCATAATGATTGAAATGTATAACAATTTTACTAAATATTAAAAATTAATTTGAAATAGTACCAAAAACTATGTAAATAATTTGAAATGAAAAATAAAATTTTGAAAACTTTTACTAAGTTAAGAAGCTATAAGAACAACTTGAAAAATTTTACTAAGCAAAAATAATTTTAAAAAAAAATTAAAAATTTACTAAGTCAAAATTAATTTTGAATAGAATTTTTACTAAGTCAAAAGTATTTTTGAAAAAAATAATATTTTGATAAAAATATTACTAAGGCAAAAATAATTTTGAAAAAGATAAAATTTTTAAAAATACATACTAAGTTAAAAAGAATTTTGAAAAAGATAGAATTTTGAAAATTTTTGCTAAGTAAAAAAAAAATACTAAGCCAAAAATAAATTTTGAAATAAAATTTTGAAAATAATTACTAAGTAAAATAATGTTGAAAAGAATAAAAGTTTGAGAAATATTACTATGAAAATAATTTACTATGTTTAAAATTAATTTTGAAGAGAATATTATTTTGAAAAATTTACTAAGTAAAATAAATTTGAAAGGACTAAAAAAATTTACTAAGTAAAATAATTTTGAATAATTTACTAAGTTTAAAATTAATCTTGAAGAGAATATTGAAAAATTTGTTGGGGCAATATCCCTTAGGTCAAGGTTGACTTGGTTGACCAAGCTTAAGTCTTGGTTTGGGTTTCGATGTTTGACAATACATGGAGAGTGATGATAGATGAAGATTGTTGGTACAATGCCACTCTGATCAGGGTTGGATCAGACTAGGTTGTAGGAGAGTCAAGT
>JBBMJZ010413103.1:6826985-6842019 GCA_037833815.1 Zingiber zerumbet | reverse complement strand
TAATCATCTATAAAGGTAACAAAATAACGAAAACCTAGAACAGAAGTGGTGCGACAAGGTCCCCAAACATCAGAGTGGATTAACTCAAAAGGAAACTTGGATCGACTAGCTTTCTTATTTTTGTAGGAATGACGAACATGCTTACCAAGTTGGCAAGGTTCACATTGGAGAGATTGTAAATGAGAAAATCTAGGAACCATCTTTTTCAACTTACTCAGACTTGGATGTCCTAGACGATTATGAAGAGTATCTGGAGAATCAGCCGCAGCACAAACTGTAGAGGATGAAGATTGAAGGAAGTAGAGCCCATGCGACTCAGAGCCTGCGCCAATCATCTGTCCCGTACTCCGGTCCTGGATATGAAAAGAATCCGGAAGAAAGGTTACTGAGCAATTGAGAGAGCGAGTTAACTTACTAATTGATAGTAAATTGAACGGGCTGCCGGGAACAAGAAGAACAGAATCTAAATTTAGAGTAGGAAGGGGAGAAATTTTGCCTACTCCAGCAGGTTGTATTTTTGAACCATCTGCAAGGGTTATAACATGGGTTTTTTTTGTGGAAGACAAGTTTGAAAGCAATGAAGGATTACCAGCAATATGGTCGGATGCACCGGAGTCCAGAATCCAGGAGGAAGAGGGCAAAGAGTGAGAAAAGCAAACCGAAGAATTACCAGATTGAAGTTCTAGGGCTGCTATATCGCTAGAAGCAGCTTTGAAATTAAGGAACTCTTTATATTCATCGTTAGACACGACGAACTTGTTTTCTTGTAGAGATTCATCTTTCTTGGCTGAGTCTACCACTTGCACCTGTGACATATTTGCAGATTTTGCTGGGAAGCCATGTAAAGTGAAGCATCGATCTCGAGTATGTCCTATTCGATTACAATGAGAACACTGTGGTCGATTTCCACGACCTCTCCCACGTCCACGACCCCGGCCTCCACGATCAGAGTTGGTAAAGAGTATAGCAGAATCAACTTCAGTTTTGAGAGATCCATCGGTCAATGGCACACGAATCAACCGATCAATGAGTTCATCGACAGTAGGAATATTTGGGTTGGTAAGGACTTGATTCTTGACACTGTCAAAATCCTTATGTAATCCGTGAAGAACAAACACCATATACATCTGATCCAATTTCTCCAACACTTTGTTGGGATCGCTGTATGTTAGGTGCATCTTGACTTGATGAATCGTGGACTGGGCTTTGTTGAGATACGAAGTTAAGTCATGATCCTGCATCTGAAGAGTTGCCAAATTATGGACAGAATCATAGAGCCGTTGAATGTCATTGGCATAAACACTCTTAGCTTTTTTCCAGATATCATAACAGGACTTGTAGGAGCGATAATGAACCAAGAGCGATGGGTCAATAGACTGCCAAAGAAGAGACACCAGCTGATAATCAACTCTCTGCCATTCAGCCTTTGATGCATCATCATGCTCCGCTACTTGAGTTTCGAGGTGATCCGAAAGCCCTTGACCAAGGAACCAAATCTCAACAGCCGAAGACCAATCCATATAATTTTTGCCATTGAGTTTATCAGAGGTAATAGAGGGAGTTCCTGAAAAGGCAAATGAAAAGGGACTTTTCTGGACCCCTGAACCTTGCTGGACCATGCTCGATGAGGATGAGGATGAGGCCATAGTAACAGTGATAAGCTAGTGAAGCAGAGGAAGAAGAGGCGACCTTGTCTGGTAGGTGTTGTCTTCTGGATTTGAGAAGAGGCAAACCCTATGGCTCTGATACCATGTAAAGAATAATCAAGACTAAGGACTTTGTGAGTCAAAACTTAGAACTTATTACTTAGCAGGTACCTAATTTATACAAGAGATGATACACTTTACAAGAAAGAGACTCTTCGGTTTCTATGATACCAGTAAATACTATTAACTCCTAGTTTCCAACAGAGACTCTTCGGTTCCCATGATACTATTAACTCCTAGTTTCCAACAAAAATTTATTTAAATATAGATGATATAATAGGAGATAGAACTCAATGGCGTAAAAGGATTCATACATCCGATCTTACCTAGTGGGAAAAAGCTTGGTTGTAGATGCAAATGTTTGTGTTTTTGTACCTTGCTAGCGGAGAGAAATCCCCGTTTTATATCACCTTAGATAACCTCTGCGATTGTGAGGTGGTCCCCGGTTTGTTCGCGTTTGTTAGAAGATGAGAGAAGTACAACCTAGGCATCGTGCAATAATTTTTCGAGGAATTTTTTTCTACCCAGATGTACCTCCTTTGTCGTTTATAACTTGGACCCTTGATGAAATATTTAAAGGGGTATATCGCTGTAACTGAAGTTTTGAGAGAATATTTCTCGACAAGTTCGCCAGGTTGTTATAAGGTTGTCGACTACCTGTTTGCTAAATATATTTCAACCAGTCATTAAGTCGATCGTATATTAAAAATACTTTCTGTTAAATATATCCCGGTCGGTTGTTAAGCCGGTCGCGTATTGAGCATACCTTCTGTTGAGAATATATCCCGGCCGATCATTAAGCCTGTCGCATATTGAGCATACCTTTTGTTGAAAATATATCCCGGTCGATCATTAAGCCTGTCACATATTAAGCATACCTTTTGTTGAGAATATATCCCGATCGGTCGTTAAGCCGGTCGTACATTAAGAATATCTTCTATTAAATATATCTTGGTCGGTTGTTAAGCCGGTCGTATGCTAAAAGTTTTGTAAGGTTGAATACCTTTAAGCTCGATTGGGCTTTGCCCGGTCGAGCGCACACAAGCACCTTTATGCTCGTTCGGCCTTCGCTCGGCCGATTGTATGCTAGAAGCTTTGTAAGGTTGAGCACCTTTAAGCTCGATCGGGCTTTGCCCGGTCGAGCGCACAACCCTTATGCTCGTTCGTCCTTCGCTCGGCCGATCGTATGCTAGAAGCTTTGTAAGGCTGAGCACCTTTAAGCTTAATCGGGCTTTGCCCGGTCGAGCGCACACAAGCACCCTTATGCTCGCTCGGCTTTCGCTCGACCGATCGTATGCTAGAAGCTTTGTAAGGCTGAATGCCTTTAAGCTCGATTGGGCTTTGCTCAATCGAGCGTACACAGGCAAGCTTATGTTCGTTCGACTTTATTTGAGCATTTTGCTCAAAGAACGCTCAGGCGCACTTTCAGAACTTTGATGTAGGGTAACCAATCAGCAAACATCACCTTATCCTAACCTTGATCACCACTTCACCTTAACTTTGATATCCTTGTCATTTCCTGAATCCGCTCGTCATAACCCGTATCATATCCCATTAAGTGGGGTTAACTATATAGATCCTCTTATGTCATTAGGTTCGATCCTTTACTACGTCATTTATATTTAAATAAATTTTATTCAATTTTATCATGGTAACTAAGTTTTCTTTAGTCTCTCTCTTCCTTGATTAATGTGCACATTTGTCGTAGTCTCTCCTCGCCTTATTGGTCATTTAAGTATATGCCCATATCATTTTAAATGCTTCTCTTAGAGTTTTCTCTTAATAAATGTCTTTTTTAACATTCTTATTTTTTATCTTATTTATCCTTGTATGTTTGCAATACAAAAACAAAGCTAGATACTTTAAGTTCTTAGTTACAAATAACTCGTCATTTTCTATTTTAATAATTGCATTGCTATGTCTACTTCTACTAAATTGAAATTCTATATATTAAGTTTTTACTCTATTAAGCCTAAAATCTTTTACTTGAAATGTTTCTGCTAAGATATGAACTTAGCATATACTCCTTCAATTGTCTCATCCATAGTGCCATTTTGTTGGGGGAATGATATTTAAGTCTATGGCATAAACAAGTTTCAAAATGACCATCAAAGACAAGTTTTGGTTTATATTGTTTACTATATTAGTATACTGAATTTACCACCCAATCTCTCTTGAAAAATAAGAACTTACAAAAAAAAATACATGAACTAAGACAACTTATTTACCGGTCAAAATACAATTAATCATTGGTTAAAAATGAAATATGTTGAGCTGAAAGTTGAACCCATGGAATATAGTGCACTTTGGATGCTACATTTTTGCATTTATGTTGGATATGAATATGCTCTTTACCAGTAAAACCTATTTTATGTTTAATAACTATTGATAAAGGAGCAAGGAGCTGGATCAATCTTTTTTAGTTATATTTAATCTCAAATATGGTTTAATGTAAGTGAAAGAAAAACATAAATATTGTTAGCTTTATTGATTCTTTATGGATATTATATATATGGTAACATTAAAAAATATAAGTTTTAAGTGTGTTTTAAAGTTAACTGTTGGTGCAAGCAAGTACTATGTAATCGAACAAGTTTTTGAATGTATGTCAAAGGCTTGAAGTTAATTGTCAACGTTGTACTAACATGTTATGTCAAGTGTGCAAGTGTAAGAAAATGACATTGTAGGTGCAATGTAAAAGACCAATAAGTGTTGGCAAAGTTCTAAATATGTCGAGGTTGATTGTACATTTGGTAAGTAACATTACAGTGAAAGACCAACAAAAGTCTAAATGGATCGAGGTCGACCACACATTTGACAAGTGAAGTTCTACAGATGTAGATAGAAATTAAAAGTTCAACAGAAGTTGAGAGACTAGAAGTCTCAATAGGTTAGGTGGACTAGATTTGATACTAGACGGAAAAAAGTTCCTAGCAGGTTAGGTGGATAGACATGATAAGTAAAAAGTCTTGGTAGGTCAGGTGGACTAAATATCAATCAAAGGTAAAGTTCATGAGAGGACCTTCTAGTAAGAGAGATGTGAGGGAGCGACTTATATATATATATATATATATAGGCGTCGACTAGACAAAAAAAACAACAAACATTTCATGGTCAAATCAACATTTCAGTCAATTGTTCTCTCTTTCAACTTACCTATATAATTGATGAAATTTTGATCCGATTTAATTTTATGCAAAATCTAGTGAACTAATATATGATTAGCAATCAACCGATCACAAAGTCAATAATAAATTCGATCAAAAGAATTTAGTCGAAGATAAAATCAACAATAATTGAATTATGGACAAAATATAGTCGACCGATTGATACAAGCTATCTAGTTCATGGTATAAAATACCATGCCGATCGACATAGGTGGAATTTTCTATTATGCCTGTTGATATGCACTAGCATGGCCTCGTGAGGTCATAGAGGAAGCCGTGCCCTCGGGACATCACAAGGTTGCAACTATCTTTGTTTTTAATTTTTAATTTTATTTATTATTTATTTTTAAGACATTTAATTCAAACCCTTTCTCCCATATTTTTTTCCCTCCTTTTCTCCTTCTTGATTCATTAATTTTTTTTCCTTCTTCATCGTTAATTTTTTCCCTTGTTTATTCGTCCACGAGGGTATAGAAAGGAAAAGAATCTCTTTATCTCGTTAATGTGGTTAATTTTTTCCATCCACTCGTCCACAAGATAAATATAGAAAAAAAATCCCTCTTAAAGGATGATTAATTTTTTCCCTTCCATTTATCACCGAGAAAAATAAACCTCTTTAAGTTGGAGGGAACAGATTGTTAGAAAAAATAAAAAATTTAACTATAATATAATTTCTAATCTTATAAAATATACTACTATGAATTAAATTAGTATATATATAAATTTGTCTTAATTTTAAACCGATCAAACTAAATCCAAATTAAATCCAATTTAAACCTACTTGATCTTGCCATGTTTAGTTGGTGGATTTTAGCTAACCCTAAATTGACTTTTATTCAATAAGCATTAAACATTTTACGAGATAATGTGAACTCAACATTTAACATATCAAATATAACTTAATAGTAAGCAACTATAACAATCAAATATTAATAAAAATATTTAATATATTTATATTTAAAAAAGTACTAAAACCATATCGGCACGACATGATACTGAAATCGTATTATTTAGGTCATAAATTAAAATTTTGGCATGACTCGAAATTTTAAACCTGGATCTAGTTAATTGATGACTTAATCAATTGATGACGTGTCCAAATGCTATGGTACCAAAAAGGATTCGGTCTCAGAATTTATAAAGACCAGTTGATTTATGGTAAGCAATCAATGACACAAATCAGCAGATTAAAAGGTTCAGATCCAAATGAAGTGGTTGACATAGTAGGAATATGTTGACTGGTGAGCTACATGTAGTCTATCGATGAAGACAACTGATAGACAAGCAATAATTGACTAATGCTAGATAAGAGCCAAATAATCAACGTTGTGGATGATGACCAAAAGTGCTGAACCAATCTACAGATGTGTCATGACTAGTTGATTGATGGATACTATTCAACATCTTTAAAAGGGGACTTGAGGCAGCTCTACCAGTATATCAACAATCCATATAACATATTTTTCTATAGTTTGGTACATTTGTTTTAGTTATATCATTGACTGTATATCGGGTATTCTACTGCTTATACTTGTATACTGAGATTTTTGATATTATTTTTTTTTGATTTTTGAAAAATATTTTTGTTGTAAAAACTAATTTTTGTATAGGTTTCTTCATCTTTGAAAGATTTCCAAAATGATAAATTTAGTGGAATTCCGAGGAGTGACTCGCTGAACGAGTCATGGATCACATAGTACGAACTTGGGGGACGTTAAATATTTGTGTTCTTGTTGTCTGTCTACTTTACTTTATTACAAATTTATTCAGCAAATATTTTGAAAACAAAATTATTTAAACTTTAATTCAAACTATGAAAGCATTTTAAATGTAGTTTTCTACTCTAAACATAAATCTTTTCAAAATAGCGCTTTGAAACTACTGATCTAAAATTACTTAAAATAAAAAACATTGTCACCTCCCCCTCCCCTCTAGCGTTATCTTTGATCGTAGATTAACTTCTTTTCAACCAATATATCTTTGGTTAATGTAGCATGTTTATGTATTTTACAAAGGTGAAATAACTTTTCAATGTAATTTTTCTCCAATATGCATCACTAGAAAGGTTGAATCTTGAAATTAGTGAATTTCAAGGACAAACAAAGTTTTTGAAGGTTTTAGCCTTGGCAAAAGCATCCAAAACATTTGCTGCTGATGGTTATGGACTTTTTCTTTCTATTATGATTTATTTAGTAGTAGTAGATGACACCAGAAGCTATTTCTCTTTTATACTTGTGTCTTTTAATTCATACATAAGTAGCCTAAATTAGTTGGAGATTTTGTGGTTCTGATTTTTGCGGGTTGAGAATACTTAAGCTTAATTAGTAGACCATATTAGAGTATTTTAGCAGTGTAGTTACCTTGATACTTATTTATAAACTTATTTTGTTAAAAAAGATGCAAATTCATTGCCAAGGTGGCTCTATAAATACTTTGATTTGAGAAACCAAATTACCATGGAGTTCTTCAAATAATATGTTTTCTGATTGGCTATTAGATTTTCAATTTTTCATTTGATTATGCTTGCTTGACCTTCCAAATTCACGTTTTTGGGGAGGAATCATTTGGATGTTGAGAAGTAACTGATACAAGTTTGAATACGATATCAAATGGAATCTCTGCCTCTGATCAAATTTGTTATAGATCAATGTGGACATAAATTCTTTAGAAGTATGGAACAAATCCACTGTGTTCATTCCAATGAGGGAGTTTAAGGGGTTAAGCTGGAGATTATTTTGTTAACTTGAATTCAAGTTGCATGGAGCAGCACCTAAGTGATGAAGACGACATTTGATCTCCCTTATACCATAATGATCAAATACATATTTGTTTCAATTCCAATAAGTTTAGGATAATAAGAAATTTAACTGGAATACTAAAATGATCAGCATTTCTAATCATTAATATATTGGTTTCTTTATCTATTTGGATGGATCTTTGATCATGCATTGTGAACAATTTTTCTATACTTTTTTTCACCGCTAAATTTTTCTTCATTATGCTGACAGATTTTTAAAAATATTAGGACAGAAGCAGCAGGGTGTTATTGCTAGATCTTCACTTTTGAGGCCAGGTGGTCCTTTGGCATGTGAGCTTGCGCGCCATGCTGTGGTTCTTAAAATTGATGATTGGATCTTTTGTCATGGAGGCCTTCTTCCTCATCATGGTAAATTTCTGATATGTACTTATGAATCTTGATGTTTAAGTAATTAATGAATTTCTGCTTAACTTCTTGAAATGGACTGATCAAAGGCTGGATATTAATGATATGACTATTCTGTGCTATGTACAAAATCCTTTTGTGATTTTTCATGCCTTTTAGCTGTGGTTGTAGCTTTTCTTAGGTTTGTTGTGAAGGTTTCAGAACTTGATCCTCACCCATCTCATTTATATCTCATAGTAGTACAATTACTTCTACATATCCTCAATGCATTGTTAGTATTCTACAAAGATCTTGTAGTTGCAACTTAATAGAAATTTTACTGTGTACTTGTTTAGATTTCCTAGATGTTATGCTCTATGCAAGATAAATATACTTTCGTAGAATAACGTGTAGTTCAATTTTACACATATGCCATACTGTGGAATTTTGACGTGCATTCAGTCATGCTTAAAATGGTGAAAATATGATCCAAGTCCACGTTGTCATGACATGGAATTTTTTGCATACTCAAATGTTTTCTACTAGCAGAAATGTTGCAGGGTGAACAAAAAAGGTCTAGTTAGTGAAGTAATAAGAAATGTAGAATATACAGAACATATGTTTATAGTGGTGGATACATTGTCTTCTCTGCGTTTTTTCCTCTGGAGGGCAATGGGAAGATTTTTTTTTTCCATCTGTATACAAACTTTACAAATCTTATCATCTAAGCTAGTTGGCACCTTCAAGTTTATTACATGATTATGACTTCAGTATACATACATAGGGATATTGAGGAGAACAGCATGGCATGTTGATGTCTCATTTGCAAGGATTAATATGACTTCTTTGTTTGAAGATGAATTAATTACAGATGACTCAATGCCATCCCATTATACTTGGTTGTGCATGTTTTCTGACCTTGTGTTTTGACTTTCTTTTTCTGATCATTATAGATTTTGCTATTCATAATACCTATGCTGTCAAATGGACCGACCCATAGCCCAATCCAACCCATGGCGGGTTGCGGATTGGGCGGGAGGCCAACCCACGAGCCTAGAAAAAATAACAACAACAACTAAGCTTTACCCCACTAAGTGGGGTTGGCTATATGAATCCTTTTATGAGCCCAGGAAAAATAAAAAAATAAATAAATTTTTTTTTTTAAAAAAAAATTGGGTTACAGATTAGATGAGTTTAGAATTTGTAAATTAAGATAAAAAGAATACATACATTATTGAAAAGTAAGACCCCTTTATATACAAACAAGGGATTTATTTTAAGGAAACTATAATTAGGCTAAGTGAAAAATTAGCCTAATTGACATATATCTATTAACTAATTTATACCAATAATATGGAAATACACACACACACACACGGAGAATACCTCCCTCAAGTTAGAGCATAGATATTAATCATACACAACTTGTTACAAAGATAATCAACCCGAATCCCATTTAGAGCTTTTGTGAAGATGTCCCCAAGTTCTCCAATCTTCACATATCCGATAGAAATCAAGTTTTGTTGAATTTTCTCACGAACAAAATGACAATCAATTTTAATGTGCTTAGTTCACTCATGAAACACAGGATTTGATGCGATATGAAGAGTAGCTTATTTATCACACCACAGTTTAGCTAGCATTGAAATTTTAAGTCCTACTTCAGTCAAGAGTTGATATATCTATATTATCTCGCACACAGACTATGCCATGTCCCTATATTTTGACTATGCATTGGATCGTGACACAATGTTTTGCTTCTTACTCTTTTATGAGACTAAATTTTCTCCAACAAAGATACAATAACTTGAAGTAGATCTTTTATCCATTTTAGAACCTTCCCAATTTGCATCTGAAAAACATTCAATATGAGTGTCCATGATTTTTATATACGATACCACACCCGGATGCTCCCTTCAAGTAACACAAAATTTGCTCTAATGCTTCCCAATGATGAACGGTTAGAGATGACATAAACTGACTAAGAACACTGACTGAATATGCAATATCTGGACGAGTTACAGTAAGGTAATTCAACTTCCGAACTAACCTTCGATATCTCTCAAGATGCTCAAATAGTTTCCCATCTCTTGTGTCATTGGAGTACTACAAGGCTTTGCTCCCAATTTTCTATTTCAGTTAATAAGTCAAGGACATATTTTCTCTGAGATAAAAATATACCTTTTTAACTCATAACTTCAACACCCAAAAAAAAATACTTTAGTACTGTCTTTTGTATGAAACTGATTATGAATAAAAGATTCAAGAGATGAGATTCCCGTAGTATTATTTCTAGTGAACACAATATCATCTACATATACAATTAATAGAATGATACCAGCTCCTGACTGCTTGTAGAACACAGAATGATTAGATTTGCTTTTCGTCTTACCAAATTTTTCAATAATTTGATTAAATTTTCCAAATCAAGCACGAGGACTTTGTTTCAAATCATACAAAAGCTTTTCAAAGACGACAAACTTGCCCTGACTCCTCCTTAGCAACGAAACCAGGAGGTTGCTTTATATACACCTTCTCTTGAAGATCACTATGAAAAAAAGCATTCTTGATATTAAGTTGATGTAAAGGCCAATGATGGGTAGCGTCTGTTGAAATAAATAATTGAACAGATGTCAACTTTGTAACAGGAGAAAAAGTGTCAGAATAATCCACCCCATAGATCTGTGCATATCCTTTAGTGACAAGACGTGCTTTTAATATGACAACTGACCCATCCGGATTAACTTTGACTATGAATTCCCATTTGCATCCAATAGCCCATTTCCCTAGAGATAGATCAACCAAGTCCCAAGTGCCATTGTCATCTAAAGCATTTATCTCTTCTATCATTGCTTCTTTCCAACCAACATCAGATATGACCTTATGCACATTCTTAGGAATAGAGACCGAATCAAGCAAAGCAATAAAAGAACAAGAGGAAGACGACAAGTCTTTATAAGAAACAAAAGAAGTAGGATAAGTACATTGTTTACCTTTTCATAATGCAATAAGAAGATCATTGCTCGGGATTGCATCTGATACGAAGTAGTAGGTGCAAGACATGAATCTAGAGAGTGATATTTGGAGTAGACTTGAATAATAAGAGTTTGACAGGAGCCAATTCTAAGACAGGTGCGGAGGGTGTGATAGAATATACCAACAAATCTTCATCCTCCCTTTGATGAGTCGAAATTGGCGAGGATGGAAAATAAGGTGTGTCTTCCATGAAGGTAACATCAATTGAGATAAAATATTTGTTAATACTAAGATAATAACACCTATAACCTTTCTAAATACGAGAATAACCTAGGAAGATACACTTCAAAGACTTGAGATCTAATTTAGTGACATGTGGATGAACATCCCGAACAAAACAAGTGCTACCAAATATCCTAGGGTAAATAACGACTTATTAGGAAAAAAGATTTTGTAAAGGATCTCACCACGAAGAACAGAGGATGACATACGATTGAGAAAATATATTGTAGACACTGCATAAGCCCAAAAAGGTTTGGGAACATTAATTTGAAATAAAAGAGCCCGTGTAGTTTCAAGAAGATGCCTATTTTTATGTTCAGTTACACCATTTTGGGATGGAGTGTCAACACAAGAGATTTCATGAAGCATGCCATTCTGACCCGTATACGACTGGAATAAACTGGACATATACTCCTTAGCATTATCACTTCGTAAAGTACAGATGGATGTATTGTATTGAGTTTTAATCTCAATACAGAAGACACAAAACAAAGAAAATAACTCAGAATGATTTTTCATTAAATATGACCAGGTTACACAAGAGTAATCATCGATAAAAGTAACAAAATATCTAAAACTAGATTTAGATAGAACAGAGCAAGAACCCCAAATATCAAAATGAACTAATTCAAAAGGAATAGTAGGACGTTTATTTACTCTAGGACTTGAACTAAGACGATGATGTTTTACAAACTGACACGACTCACAATCCAATGAAGATACCTTATTATATTGTGGACAATGCTTTTTGAGCAAAGGTAGAGATCGATGTCCCAATCTATAATGGGCCTCGAACGAAGAGGTGATACTTGAGCCAGCAAAAGAATATGAGAGCGGTGTGCCAAGAATGTAGAGACCTCTAGACTCATGTCCTTTACTAATAATCTTCTTCATCAAAATATCTTGAAATAAATGATGATTAGGAAAAAATGAGATGCAACAGTTAAGATTACTAGTTAGTTGATTGACAGAGAGAAAATTAAAGGATAAATTAGGTAAATATAAGACAAAGGATAGAAAGCAAAGGAGTAGGATTGATAGTGCCAGACCCACGAACACAAGATAGAGACCTATCAGCTAAAGTAACGAGTGTTAGCTTTGGATTGAAAAATAGAAAAGAGACTAGAATTACCTGTTATATGATTTGTAGCACCAGAATTACTGACCCATTTGGAAGAGGAGGAAAGAAATGTGTTTTGTTGACTCGAATCAACAATAGCAGTGACAGAGGAAGATGAAGACTTGAGTGATTCTTGATATTTTGAGAATTTGATAAATTCATCTGCAGAGATAAGGACCGATTTATTAGAGACATCATTAGTGGATGCAATATAGGCTAAGTGTTTTTGCTGATTTTTATACGGTAGCTTTCTACACTCAAACTTTGTATGACCTGACTTATGACAGTAGTTGCATATAATAGTACTCGAATTCGGTGTTTGAGTTTCAAAGTCATATAAGCCACCTCCTTTGTTTCCACTATGACTAGTTGGTCTTCTAGGTATATTAGTATTGCGACTCACCAAAGTACTATTCAGCGAAACGGGTGTAATATTTTCTGTACGAAGAACATGACTAAATACGTCTTGTAAACAAAAGACCACAGAACTAGAGAGAACTTGTGACTTGGCAGACTCAAAGTTAGGAGTTAGGCTAGCAAGAAAGCTCATAATGGCCATCTGCTCTTGTTGGTGTTGTTTAACCTTCACATCAGGGCTAAAGGGCAAAAACATATTAAACTCCTCATATGTCTTCTTGAATGCCATAAAATAATTGATGAGAGGTTGATCTTGTTTTTCCACACGATAAAATGCTTTACAAACATCATACATGCGAGGGAGATTTCCTTTCCTAGAATACAGAAATTCCAAGTAATCCATTAGTTCTTTAACAAATTCACAGTGATTGTTCAAACCTATTACCTCACTATTAATACAATTCCGAATCTGAAGGAACAAGCGAGCATCTTCTCTAAGTCATATTTGCTTTGAATCATCTTGAGGAGAGTCATCAGTCAAATGACCATTTTTGTCAATACTTCATAAATAAAGGTGAACCGTTTTACTCCAATCCAAATAGTTCAAACCATTTAGCTTATAGTCCATGATTTTAGACATCATTGGTACCATATCCATCACAAAAGAAGCCTTATTTTCAGCCATAAAATTTTATCCCAAAAGAAGTCAAATAAAAGAGGAAGGAACTAAGACTTCTCTGATTTTTGCCGAAGAAAGTCCAAGACACTGCTGGAAGAGGAGATCAGTGAAACTTCTCTGTTTTGTCAGCTTTTTTGGCTGCGCACGGAAACTACGTGCAGGAAGTATAGTGATGGCGGCTGCTCGATGAGGAGAACAACGATCGCTACTGCTCACTGGAGCCTTGGTTGTGGTATCTCTAAAGCCCCTTGGAGATGTGGTTGGCGATCAAGCTCTGCTGGATGTTGATGTAGGTGGAGAGCACTTGTGCTTCTGGTCGAAGAGGTTGTACTCGCCAAAGAACTTCTCGAAGGGATGTTCGATGAGGTGGAAGATGTTGACAAACACCTTGTGCGAATAGCTTGGTGAAGCGCACAAAGATCACAAAGTGGCTGACCAGGAAGTTAGTGGAGATGTCGAGGTAGCAGGTGAAAGCGAAGCGACCTAGTGCGCCTGTTGAGTTGATGCGCAGGTGTATGAGGCGAACGAACAAGAGAAGAAGGGACAACGGTGACTGGCTTTGTTGAACGTGAATAGATCTACGAGTTTTGTTGAATGCGAACAGATCTACGAGTTTTGTTGAACACGAACAGATCTACGAGTTTCAGATGATAACGTCAAACGCAACACTAAAACAAAATTGCCAATCAGAGTGGCGCAACAGAGAGGCCGGTGGGAGGCGGCGCCTTTGAGAGAATGAAGAGAGCATAGGCGGCGTCGTTGAGAGAAGGAAGAGAGTCGATGGTCGTCGAGAGAAGGAAAAGCACTGGTGGGAGGCGACTTTTGACACAGACATAACAAAGTAGCGACGCGGACCCAAATTTCACTATGATACCATGTAAATTAAGATAAAAAGAATACAACATTATTGAATGTGAGGTCGTCAAATACCTCGTACTTGTAGTCGCTATACGACTGTCGGCACTGTCGGGGATTGCCGCCGGGAGGATGCAAATTGATATTGAATATCGTTGAGGCTAGTATTCAATACTATCTCCATAAAACGATATTGCTCCGCTACAGGTGCTTACGGATAGCAGCAATTCGTTTCCTAAGATACAACGACGTTATCTTGAAATAGCAACACTTCAAATTTCGAGACCGACGAACCTTTTTGCAAGCTTTTTGGAATCCGAATGCAGAAGATGAGATGAATGAATTGATTTGTTTTTCTGTGTGTTTTTCCAACATCTGGAGGGTTCTATTTATACATGAGAAGAGGTGATGTACCTTTTGTTGAGGATTCATCTGAATCGTTTAATCTAGAGGGTTGTATCTATTCAGATAGCCCTTAATCTGAGCCTTCAGATCTAAAGGTTGTGACCTTTCAGATTGTATTTTGATCTCGACTGCCTGATTTACTCATTTAATCTGACGCATCAGATTAGATCTGGTCGCCAAAGGTCAGATTGCGACTCTTCGTGATCAACGCTCCAGATTGTGTCACTTATGATCCATCACCCTCTTTTATCCAACTGTTGCCATTTGTTTTGCCTAGTCATATCTCCCTCTCCAGTACCACCTAGGCATATGACATGTCATCCGAGTGCCATGTCATCATCACCT
>JBBMJZ010413103.1:6696255-6710634 GCA_037833815.1 Zingiber zerumbet | reverse complement strand
TGCAAAAATGATCCTAAATATTTAAATCTCTCGGTTCCGGGTAACTCATCCTCTCCTATCTTAACAATTGTTTCATTCAGTAACTAAAATATAATTGAGAGGTCACCTTAGAAACACAAGTACTAATCCAGTTTTATGAATTATTACTATTTTTAGATTTATCTATCTTCAAAATTAGAAAAGTGTATAAAAATCCTAAAATAAAGCAAATACTTAAACTCTTACGATAAAAATATTTCTCACTTCATTATATCATGGATAGAAAAGGATAGATCACTAAATATACTAGCACCATAAGTTAACAATAAACCACATAAAATTTAGAACAAAGGTGTTAATATTTTTTCATTAAAGAACAAACAATCATGACGTAATGTATGATGCAATTAGGCAAATTTATTATGTAATAAGAAATATGCAAAAACTAAACTTCAACCTAACACATCCCTTAGACTTAAACTTTTTATTGTCCTAATGAAAATTGGAAATGTAATATGGAAGAGGTTTTGAAGTTAGAGAAGTTACTAAGTGATGAACTCCAAATAATTGAGATATTCATGTGTTAAAAATACTCCTCTATATGATATTTACATTCCTCCACAATATTGAATTCTACAAAAGAAATTGGACAAGAGAAATTAAGTAGAGTGTTTGGGTTTTGAAGAAGAAAAGAAACTAAAAACTTGAATGAAAACAAGATTGGACTTGGGTTGTCTCCTAAGAAGCATTTGTTTTAGGTCATTAGCTTGATCCCTTATTGGGCTTATCTAAATCACGCTCTTGCTAGAGTAAGAAATTTCCGGACTTCTCTTCCAATGACCCATATTATTATGAAGAGAGTTGTCGTCATAAGAGCAATAGTGTATCAATGCTCTCTTTGTCTTCGTCTCCTTAAGAGTTCTTTCCGGAGATCGGAGACGGTTCAGATTGAGTTTCTAATTTTTGACCTCATGAAAACCTATATACCTAAAGGAAAAACATATCTCCCACAAGCATGCTATATAAGATAGAACTAGAACTATATTAAGATGAACTGAGTATGTATCAAAAATAGAATCACATTCAACAAAATCAATTACAGGTACCGTTATAAAATTTCTAAAAGATCACTAAAAATACTAACCTTGCATTGCTAAAAGTTATCTAAGAGTTCAAAACACATGGATGTGACTTCCTCGTGGTCTTGTAGTGGCTCTAGCTCTAGCTCATATGGTGGTGATTCTCGGGGCTTTGCTTCCACTGGACAAGACCCTATGCATTTATCATTAACCAATTCCATTCTCATAAATTCCATACTGTCAATTAATTGTGTGATTAAAAGAGGTGATTCTTGGGACGTCTCTTCCATAGTACATGCCCCTACACCTTTATCCACCACCACATCATCATCATAAGTATTGAAGAGTCCACTAATATCAATATTATTAACTAAATGATCGACAACTTTATCAAAAATTTTAAATTTTATCCTCATTTGAAAATTTTTCATCAATTTGTTGTAATGCCCCATAGAAACCAGATCCCCCGTTGCATCATTAGCTCTTTAGATTCTTGTGTTGTGGTCTTCATCCGACTAGAGCAAGAGTTTCTAAGTCTTGGGATTCTTCCGAGAAAGTCGACTTAATGTGGATGTAGTCTATCTAGTGTTAAATCATCCTAAAATTTTGATAGATTCTAAGATGCTTGAAAAAATTGATCAACATCTTGCATACTTCTATAATCAAAATTTTGATGATACATCTAATCTTGATTGTAGTACTGAGGTGGGTTAGGGATATGCTGCTTTGTTTGGAAATACTCATGCAGCTTGGGAATTTCTTAGGGTTAAAAGTTTTGAATTTGATGATTTCCCAAATCATAGTTATCAGTGCCAAACATTGGTTCATTCATGACTTGATGATGAGGTTGAAATGAACACTGAAGTTCCGTAGAAGTGTTAGCATCTTTTTAGAATAAGTAACAAATAGCAGCTGGATGACACGTGTTATCACATACTCTACAAAGGTATTCAAATTGATCATCATCTAAATCATAAGTTTTATTAATGGGATATTTTGCTCTAGCACTCATGAATGTGAAAAATTTTCTTAAAGGCCTTTCTCTCATGTTTGTGCTCATGGATAAACAAAAATGTAAAAATTAAACAAAAGAAAACAAAAATGCCGAATTTGGAGCTAGAAAGAAAATGCAGAAATTCAGGAAAGAAAAAACTGAATTATAAACTAATAACAAGAAAAGTAATTGCAGAAATAAAAACAAACAAGAGAATGAAATTCGGTAACAGCACCAACAACTTATTATGCTATCGCAAGTGTATGACTCGTCGTCAGTAATAAAAATATCAATCCCATAGGGACGGTTGATTAAACACTAGTTAACTTCAATAGTGAATTATCTAGACAATCGAAAGTTGGTTTATGAGCTCTTGAAAGAGGGAGATTGAGAGAAGAGAGAGAGAAGGAAAGAGAGAGAAGAGAGAGGGAAAGAGTGTGAGCGCAAGTGAGTTAATGTGAAATTGGATTTGGGGATGAATCTAGGATTTCGGTTTTTTTATGATGCTAGTTAATGCCCTTATACATTGTTCATCTACCTAACTCCATGCTTATATTCGTGTAGGGATTTTAACTAAAGTCCGGCACAACCCCATGCAGTGGCACCGGAGAGTTTACCTAAGTCCTAATGCCATTAAGTAAAGAAGCAACTTTAGAAAGGGATACCCTCTGTCACAGGCCCCCCCCGGTCATACAATCGCTAGAGTTATTCGATTTACTTCTTAACGGTAGATTAATTATATTAAACAGAAGAGGTAACTTAGAAGATCCGGTTAAAGGGATACTCTCTCACATGCCCCGGTCATATAATCGCTAGATTACACAAGTTACTTCCTAACATTAATTTGGAAAAAACCCTCAAAACTCTAATTAGCGTCCCTAGTAGGGAATTGCCTCCCGTTTTAAGGGTTAAAACCTAAAAAGTAAGGGATATCCTCTGTTACAAGTTTTTGGTTAAATAAACTAAAGTATCTCATCAACACAGTGAATAAAACTCTATATCTACATGAATTGACCTCATATACATTTCGTCAAACACATAGAACATGGTATAAACATATCGTAGCACAAGAAAATGTCCAAATACAAAGTTCATACATAAAAAACGCATCACAATTACTTTATGCATCATAGATCTTGAGATCTAATTCCATTGCAAAGGATTTACAATCAGGAGACAATCCTATAATCCAAATACAAGATAGAGAAGAGAGAAATACTTATCTATATGTCGTCAGTCTTCTTGCTTGTAATCCTAGCTTTGGAGGTGGACGGATTGTGTGGATCACCGAAGATAAATGCTCTAGGGTTTCCCATAGGGGGAGAACCCTTCTCTAAGGAGAGGAACGAAGTCCCAAACCCAAGATTTGTGAAAAGGGGAGAAAATCCCCTTTTATAGTAAGGGAGAACGACACCCTCGTGTTCTCCGCCACGACTGTGCCTCTTGGCACGACCTAGGCATGTGTCTTCGCTCAGGAAAGAAGACAGTCATGTGATTTCACACGACCCCCTATGAATAGGCTCTAGATAGGGAACATTGCATGTGATTTTACACATTTTGCCTTGGAATGCTCTTTGGTGAAGGGGCATGACCGTGTGATTTCACACGGCCGCCTCTTGAATGGCCACTGGTGGGAGGCATGGTCGGAGCTTGCTTTGTCTCTAGTGGGGGGTATGACCTGCTCCTGGGAAGACACATGGCTGTGTCTCATGGCCCTAGGAAGAGACATGACCCTGTCTCATGACTTTGATAAAAGATATGGCCGTGTCTCATGACCCTGGTATGACCTTAGGAAGAGACATGACCTTGCCTCATAGCCCTAGTAAAAGACATGCCTCATGACCCTAGCATGGCCCTGGGAAGAGACGTGACCCTGCTTATGGCCCTAGGAAGTAGACATGACCATGCTTTATTGAATTCTCTTCCAAACTTGCTTTAATCCTCCATTTTTGCTTCGAAATGCGTCCTGTCAATGTCAACAAGGAAAGAGTAGATCTCTGAACAAATAGAATGAAAGTATTACATAATAATAAAATATGGTGTAATAAACATATATTATACTCATGAAATATAAGTAGATGTGCATTAAAGAATGTCTAAAATCATATATAATCTATGCATGTCATTCGTAGAGTTCAGAGAAAGTTGTACGAGGCAAATCGAAGGATTGTAGGGCGGGGAACATCAAGGCAGCAAGAATGATAGTTGATGGAGGTAGACTAGATAGGCAAGTGGTAAAGGATGACACGTAGAGTTGAGGGCTTGTGGATGTCCGAGGGACCAAATAAACTAATAGGAGATGGACTTGGGATGAAGTAAAATAGCGAGATGGACTTGGGTGAAGTAAAATAGCGATGGTAAGATTCTAGTAAATTTTGAATGTTCACCTATGCATGGAGTGCGGGTAGAAGTCAATGTAGGTGAACTTGACCTTAGAGGTTATTATAATTAAAGTTATTGATACGGTGGTGAAGAGGGGCCCCGCCAAGGAGGGCTTAAAGCGAGGAAGAGCAGCTGACATGGTGATCAAAGCCAAAACAGCCAAAAGCCTAGGTCCATAGATCAGGCGAACTTGGTTGAACGGGCTTCTAATGCCAGTTGGACGTGATCGTTTGGACGACCATCCTCTGAAAATTTGCGATTGGGGTTAAGAGTTAAACAATAAGTCTCCCGGACCACCGCCCTTGCCTATTGGACGACATATTTGGTCGGATATAAGACAACCCTCCGATAACAAGAAGGCCGAGTGAAGGAAAATAGCTTTGTTCAATACGATCGATCTGGGACATCCCTGCTGTGCGACTTTCGATCGGTCGGAGCCACCTACATATCTCATTATATCCTTTTGGAAGTTTGTGCCACTGATAATAGAGCATGTTTAGCAGACAAATCGTAATTTAAAAACTTCCAGCTTGCCAAATCAGAGATTTGTGTGCTAGTTTAAGGAAAGGTGTCAGAGATACTTTTTGACTTGTCTTTTCCTAGGACCCTTTGGAAAGCGTGCATATGCTTTGAGATGTGTGCACATACACTACAGTGACACTATAAAAGAGGGTTTCCATTCACAGGCGGAGGTATGTGATATCTTGTTATTCTACATGCTTTAGCTACTGTTCTTATTGTTGTTCTGAGCTGAGGACTGACTTGAACGTTGGAGGGCCAACGCCGGGAACCCCTTCCCAGCCTGGAACTAACTCTCCTAGTTTTACAGGATAGGGAGGAGTCTCCATCAAGTCAACCTTATAACCACGTTCCCAACCTACTACTGTCTTCTCCGCTTTTGGACAGGATCATATTTAGCGCCGTATGTGGGAACTTCACTTGTTGCCGAAACGTGAAGATGGAAGATGTTGGACGACTTACCATCATGATGGTAACCCAAGAAAATTTAGAGATGCTAATAAGTGCCAGGGCTACAAATATGGTGCAACAGCTACAAGAGATAGCAATCGACTACCGAGCGTCAAACGTCGGTGACAGGCCAATGAGTTGACCCAAGAGCCTGAGCAGAAGACCCCGCCGGCTGTTAGCCGAACAATAGGCCGATTGGCGCCTTCTGAGAAGCACCGAACGTGCCGATCCTATATCATCGGGTGTTATTCCGCATGCCCTCAGAAGAACAAGTCCAAACTAAAAGCACACAAAGATCCTCTTTCGAGAACGCGCCCGTTTGGGATGGGCAGAAATGCAAGGCAGCCCGACTCAACTACTCTCCTGAGCAGATCAACATGCAGTTCTCGAAAGAAATCCTTGACAATCAGTTACCACCTCACATAGGCCTTTGATGATCGGAGAGTACACGGGGTCAACTGACCTCGAAGATCTTGACAATATGGTCACTCTCCATCAATACATCGACGGAGTTATGTGCCTAGTATTCTTCACCACGTTCTCCAGATCGACATAGAGGTGGTTTAAACGCTTGCCGATCGGATCCATCTGTAGCTTTAAAGACTTCTGAAAGGCTTTCTTATAGCATTTTGCTAGCAGCCGTTGCTACCAGAAGATGAACGTGAATCTGTTTGCGGTCAAACAAGGGCTCAAGGAAGCACTGTGGGCCTATATTAAGAGATTCAACTAAATGGCCATGGACGTCCCATCGGCCACCCCGGAGATCTTCGTAAGTTCCTTTTACCAAGGACTTACAGATGGCGACTTCTTTCGCTCACTCATCCGAAAGCCCCCGAGAGACTTCGACCATCTGCTCAGGCAGGCCACTAAGTACATCAACGTCGAGGAGGCTCAGTCAGCTTAAAAGAAGGAAGTAATTCCCGAGTCAGCAGTCGTCCGGAGTGCCGAGCAACCCACATCCACCAACCGCTAAAGGGGCCCCGAGCATGCGCAACTTAGCAACATCAAGAGCCCCGAACCATGCAGTCCAGCATGTGGAGGCAGAGTGGTCGAAATTTACCGAGCCCCTGCAATGGACTCCGCTCTTTTTCTCTTATCATCGATCAACAATGCACAACACGAGAGATTTCTACCATCTCAAACCAAAGCCACGTTGACCGACTCCTCCAAGATTCAGTCGTCAATTTTTATCTCTCGATTGTCGACATCACCGTCGATCGGGTGGACAACACGAGGAAGGTAGGCTGGCTATTGAACAACACCAACCGCAACCCCACCGAAGAGATTATCAAAAGCATGCCCGGGCATCTGCCGAGTGGTCACGCTCGTCAGCCCAGGAAGAAGAGAATCACAGCAATACTACTTGGGGCAACATTGGCATGATCGCAGGAGGCTCCACGACAATTCCAATCAGGCCTGGAAGTCACATACTAGGCGATTGGAGATCCATATGTCGGATGCAGCAAAGAGAGAGCGGAGGGGTCAAAGATCAGTTTTGATCCTCAAGATTTAGAGGAAGTAGAAGTCCCTCATGATGACGCATTGATCATCAAGGCAATAATTGCTAACTATAATATTCACCGAACTTTTGTAAATACAGGTAGCTCAGTGAATATTATATTTAAGAAGGTGTTTGATCAACTTCAAATTGATTGGAGCGAGCTTTAGCCCATGGCGACTCCGTTATATGGCTTCACAGTATAATGAGGTGTTGCCGATCGACTAGGTTCGACTGGCCATATCACTTAGAGAAGAGCCACTCAAGAGGACGAGGACGACAAATTTCATTGTTGTGGATGCACCGTTCGCTTACAATGTTATATTGGCCGACTGACGCTTAACGAGTTTCGAGCGGTCGTCTCCATGTTCTATCAAAAGATCAAGTTTCCTGTGGATAACTTGGTCGGCGACGTGAAGGGTGACTAGCTAGCAGCTCGCCGATGTTACGTGGAAATGGTGAAGGTTAAGTTGCAGGCCGCTTGGAAGGCCCAACGGTTGGAGGTAAATGTAATTTTGAAATACAGAACGCCAAGCCAGAGACAACTTAGAAAATATATGTAGATGGATCGTCCACCCAGTAGGGCAGTGGAGTAGGGAATACTGTTAATTTCACCACGAGAAGACAAGATGCAGTTGTTTGTTCGGCTGGACTACCGGGCTATAAATATTAAAGCAGAATACGAAGCTCTTCTTGCCGGTCTGCAAGCAACCCGACATGTTGGGGCCACTGGGGTTCTTATACACTAAGATTCCCAACTTGCAGCTTAGCAGTTCTCAGGTACTTTCGAGATAAATAATGCCAAATTGAAGTTATATGCCGAAGCTTTCGAAAAATTAAAGGCAGGATTCTAAGAGATGATCATACAAAAGATCCCCAGACGGATAATCAATATGCGGACAAGCTGGCCAAACTAGCAAGTTCTTTAAACATTATAGTGTTGGATAAGCCTATCGAGCATGTGATGTTGGTAGCTCATATTGAGAGGATAGCTGAGAAAGGATCCCCAAGTGATTGGAGGACACCTTGAATTGAGTTCCTCCGATCGGGCAGCATGCCGGCTGACCGGGAGCAAGCTATGTTGATTAAAACGAGAGCCAGGCGGTTCACATTAATAGGAGATCACTTGTATAAAAGAGCTTTCTTGAGACCATTGCTCAAATGCATCGGACTGGAGGATGTTCAATATATTTTGTAGGAAGTACACTAAGGCTCTTGTGATAACGGTCGTTTGCTAGCTTGTAAAATCTTATTGGGGGATATTTTTAGCCTGCTGTGCAAGCAGATACCACTCGAACAGTGACAAACTTGCTTATCTTATCAGAAATACTAGAATATACCACACTGGTCTACTGAAGAGCTGAAGGCATCCATCGTCTCTTGCCTGTTCGACTAGTGGGGCATGAATATCGTTGGACCTTTCCCTATGACGACCGGTCAGAGAAAATTACTGCTCGTAGCAGTGGACTATTTTTCTAAATGGGTTGAGGCCGAAGCAGATGATTATCAAATTCTTATAGCAGAATATTGTGTGCCGGTTTGACGGTTCCTTACAAGCTCGTCTCTGACAACGGAAGACAATTTCAAGGATGGAGGCTTAAAGAGTGGTGTGCCGACTATAGTATTCTGCAGGCCTACATTTTAGTAGCCTACCCTCAAAGTAATGGTTAGGCGGAAATCACTAATAGAGAAATCCTCAGAGGACTCGGAACTTGGTTCGATTACCTCAGAGGAAGCTGGGTTGACGAATTTCCAAGTGTATTGTGGGCATATCGCACCACCCCTCGAGAAGTCACTGTTATAACTCCATTTCACTTGGTGTATTGAGGAGAAACGGTAGTGCCGAATGAAATAGGCGTGGAGTCCGATTGGAGACAACTATATGATGAAGATAATCCTGAGCGGCGTTTTATGGAATTAGACTTAATAGACAAAATCAAAGATCAAGCAGTCGTTCAGCTAATGGTGTATTGACAAAGTATGAAGCAGAACTACAACCGGAGGGTGATTCCCATATCATTCCAGGTTGGCGACTTAGTCTAGAAAAGAGTCAAGCCAGTCAGCGACGCTAGCAAGCTAGAGGCCCCATGGGATGGAACGTATAAAATAATTCAGAAGCTCAACTTTGGATCTTATTATCTACAAGATGAGAATGGAAGGAATTTGGACCGGCCTTAAAGCGCAAAACATCTACAGCCCTATCGGGTCGGGTAGTAAGTTTGCTATCAAATTTATGTAAATTGTAAAAATATTTATTCTATGAATGTAGGAAAATTTAAATAAAAAATTACTAGGTGACAATGACTTTTGCACCATTTGGGCGAGTTATAAGTGAGCTAAACTCTCATGTCTCCAAACTCTTGAGCTATTCGACCAAGTTATAATCGCGCCTAAGTGTTAAAGACTCTCGCATCATTCGAGCAAGTTATAAGTGAGCTAAGCTCTCACGCCTCTAGACTCTTGAGCCGTTCGGCCAAGTTATAAGCGAGCAAAACCTACACTGTTCGGACAAGTTATAAGTGAGCTGAGCTCTCACGCCTCCAGACTCTTGAGCCGTTCAGCCAAGTTATAAGCGAGCAAAGACATCGCGCCTAAGTTAAAATTTCTCTTACCATTCGGGCGAGTTATAAGTGAGCTAAGCTCTCACGCCTTCAGACTCTTGAGTCATTCGGCCAAGTTATAAGCGAGCATAGCCCTTGTGCCAAGTGTCAAAGACTCGACCGTGTTATAAGTGAGTAAAGCCCTCGTACTAAAGATGTCAAAGACTCCCGAGCAGTCAACCGGGTTATAAGTGAGCAAAGCTCTCGTGCTTAAGTATCAAAAATTCGCTCACCGTTCGAGCGAGTTATAAGTGAACTAAACTCTCACGACTCCAGACTCTTGAGCCATTCGGCCAAGTTATAAGCGAACAAAGCCCTCATGCTAAGTGTGAAAGACTCTCGCACCGTTTGACTGAGTTATAAGTGAGCTAAGCTTTCACCCCTCCAGACTCTTGAGTCGTTTGGCCAAGTTATAAGTGAGTAAAGCTCTTGTGCCAATTGTCAAAGTTTCTCGCGCCGTTCGGTCGAGTTATAAGTGATCTAAGCTCTCATGCCTCCATACTCTTGAGTCGTTTGACTAATTTATAAGCGAGCAAAGCCCTCGCGCTTAAGTGTCAAAGACTCTCGCACTGTTCGACCGAGTTTTAAGTGAGTTAAGCTCTCATGCCTCCAGACTTTTGGGCCGTTTGGGTAAGTTATAAACGAGCAAAGCCCTTACGCCTAAGTGTCAAAGACTCTCACATCATACGGGCGAGTTATAAGTGAGCTGAATTCTCACGCCTCTAGACTCTTGAGCCTTTCGGCCAAGTTATAAGCGAGCAAAACCCTCACCCCTAAGTGTCAAAGACTCTCGTACCGTTTAGACGAGTTATAAGTGAGCTAAGCTCTCACGCCTCCAGACTCTTGAGTCGTTCGGCCAAGTTATAAGAGAGCAAAGTCCTCGCTCTAAGTGTCAAAGACTCTCTCGCCGTGTAGTCGAGTTATAAGCGGGCAGAGCCCCCGCAGTGACTATCCTATAATATCGAGTCGTTCGCCCCAGTCTTGAGCAGGTTTTGCTCTCGCACTCCGTATTGCTCAAGCAGATCGAAGAAGCTAAGTCTCAAATACTAGAAGCAAGCTTTAAATTAGCACATCAACAAATCGAGAACTCAAGAAAGCAGAACGGGAATACATTGAGCTGAACTTTGTAAATTTTTACGAGAAGTGCTCAACGGGTACAAGGAGATTTTTACAAAATTAACAGAAAAACTTCCAGCTGGGCAGACTCTTCTTCTTTATATTTGGCTAGCTTGGCTTTCAACGCTTGCAGCTTGGCATCTTTCTCATCAAGTGTTCTTTTGAACTCGCCAAGCTGGAGTTCGTGGATCACCTGTTTGGCCGTACGATTGACCTGCTCCGTGGCCAATGTGTTTTCGGCCTCCTCGAGTTTTTTAGCTAGAACCTAGGATTCTTTGTTTTTTTATCTCTAAGTCCTCAGTAGCCTTGAGCTTCCTAGCATTAGCAGAATTTATCTTTGTCTCGAAATTATGTGCTTGTTTGGTCAGCCGGTCGAGCTGGAGGGCTTGGTCATGATTTTTGTTCTTCTTTACCGTCAGTGCCCACTCGAACCCTAAGAGTTGCTCGAAGGTAATGTCCAGGTCTTTCTTCAATTGGGACACCTCATTAGTTAATTTCTCGACCCGAGCTTGTGAGGCACTTGTCTCCCCGACCGGGATCTGTAGCTGTTTATTTTCGTGTTCGAGGAAGGCCAGTCTTTGGCACATGGCCAAGTTTTCCACCTAGAATTGCAAGTAAAAGAAGTTAGTTACGGCCGACCGGGAAAAATGAATAGGAAATTCTAGATAAGCTTATCCCAGTCGATTTCTGACTAAAGCCATCAGCAAGCTCCCCGGACAGAATTGTCGCTGCCCTGGCCTTGACATCTTCCCAGGTGTGGGCTAAGGGACCTTGTATCCTTATTTGGTGTTCAAGGGAGTGCGGCTTGGTGTTGTCCGGATGACACCAGTCATCGGTTGATAATCTGATGGTGGTCGTAATTTGCCTACAGCCGCTCGAATCTGAAGGCTCTGAAATAGCCTTCCCCTTGGACTTAGACATTGGGGAGGAACCGATAATTGAAGTAGGGATCGCTGGGTCGGCTGGCGGCGGCATCAGATAGGATATCGGCTGAGCTATCGTCGTCCTAGCTGGCAGCTCGTACAACGAAGGGGTCCGATCGATTGATGGCGGTGTCGGTAGACCGATCGTCTTCTCAGGGATGACGGATGAAGAGCTCTCGTCCCGCTCGAATGGAGGTCGAGTAGTCGACGCGGCTATAGAAGTCTACGGATTAGAGGCCTCCAAGCAGGAGGAAGCCTCTAGTCGGAGCCTCTTTTGGCATTGGCGCTGGATCAGGGGCTCGCCGGAGGTGGTCGATTCGGAAGGAACTGCTGCTGGGACCATGGAGGGCCAGGCGGGTGGGAGCTCGCTTGTGGTAGCCGCGGAATCGCTTCCCGCCGCTCGGCCTGCTTCTCCGGTCTGCTCCTTTGATGTGCCGACTGGCAAACGCCCACAACTTTCCAGCTCGGCCGCTCCCCTGGCATTAATCTCCGCATCAGTTAGTTTGCTGTAGTCGCTCAACAATGACTTGAGCATAGCTTGGGCTGCCAAAACGAAAAAGAAATCAGTTAGATTTAAAAATGACAAAAAGAGAAATGGTTTACTAAAGGAGCCGGGCATCGGATGAGACTCAGCCCAAACATATATAGAACGCCCTCCAATAATAACTTATGAATGTGATATTTTTGATCGACCAGGTGTACGACTGCTTGGAGGTAGGATAACTTCCAGAGGTACTTCCCCAATGCGTGGGATTTCGATAGTTTTATTTGCCAGCTGGTCGGGAAAGTGGGCCGATAGGGAAGGCGGACGAAGAAATAGTGGTCCTTCCAGCCCTTATTTGATGTGGGTATCTTTTCAAAGTATACAGTGCCCACTCAGGCTTGAAAGAGGAAGGTGCTAGGCTCAGACAGTTTGAGGTAGTAAAAGTAGTGGAAGATGCAGGGCAATAGAGGAATTTCATATACACGGAACAGTATTACAACTCTATACAGTAACCTAAATGAATTAGGTACCAACTATTGTAAGGGAATGTGAAAATACCTATAGACTTCAGAAAAAAAGGGGTGAATAGAAAATCGCAGGCCGGTATAGAATTGGTCTTTGAAGAAAGGAAGAAAGCCGTCTGGAGGCGCATGAGGGTGAGAATAGGCGGAAGGAATTGCGATTTGGTGTCGTCGGGAATGTAATAGGTCATCTTCATTTGATCAACCTTGTCCTCTGCACCCTACCAAGATAATATGCGTTGCTCTGCTTTGGCAGATTCAACAACAACATGTGATCGAGGTAGTGATGGGTATCACGGCATGGTAGGCATTTCGAGTTGACGCGATTGAGATCTAATCTAATCGACGATGTGTATCATATACGCGATTTAGATCTAATCTAATCGTTAAGGCACTAATTAATTACTATTCTAGCATGCATCACATACACACACACAAGCAATTAATTAAATTTTGTTAGGTCATGACCCTACTACGATCTTCTCAAGGCAATGAGAAGATCAGACGGTCAACCTAAGGTTAATAGCTTCTCTAAGCTCCTCCCTTTGACCGCCATGTGTTGCTCGCACCCTCCTCATAACTCCTCCTCGAGTGGACCTTCCACCGCCTCATTTTTGTACATTACAAAAGGTGAAACTCGAGTTATATTCAAGTCTCAAACTATTTTAAAATAGGAATATAAATAGAAGGGCACGACGCGCAAGTCGCGTATCAAATACAACACGCACAATCACACAAAATGACACGCAGGCCATATTATGAATTACAACACAAATAGTCCAATCAAATTGGGTCTTTGGGCCATGACCATCCCAAAATTATACATAATTCTAAATTATATAATTTCTATAAATTTCTGTAGTCTTCTAATATTTTTACAATTTTATGAGTCGCAACTTCCCGGTGGTCCCAATTAGCGATTTTCGGGTGCGATCGCGGGACAATGCCCCTTGCGGGGTTAGGGGCAGCACCCCTACTTGTGAAATGAATGTCACAAGTGTCCTATGATGATCTTACAGTGCCTTAGCCCGCTGTCCTAAAACATTTTGGGCGAGACCTTGCCGTTTCGGAAGTTATTTCTCGGTAGTCGAAGCCTACAAGTGTCTAGACACTTATTCCTTCGCCTCTACGAGAAAAATATTCATAAAATGCATAAAAATAACATAAGTACAGAAACTTACAGATCTGTTACAGATCTATTTTGCCATAACAACAAAAACAAAACACGTACACGCTTCGCACGTGACTCTAATACCACTGTTGGGATTTTTGAGCCGTAAAAACCGCTTTTTACATTACGAAAACCCCGAAATCCCATGCCACGGATCCGTGCGAAGTTATAAAATTTTTACGTGTACATGTTTTTCTAACCTAGACTACACTAGATCTACAAAGGAAAAAAGAGATTACCCTTGATACGAAGCCCTTCGCAAATCCCACTCGTCCAAGGTTGCAGATCTCGAGAGTGTTCAAGTGGACAATCCTCTATACGTATCCACACAAACAATTAGTTGGAGAAAAACCAACACAAAAGTTGTGCTAGAACCTTTGAAGGTCTCGGCCAAGAAGGAGGAGAGGGAGAAGAAGATGAGAGGAGGAAGAAGAATACTTTACTCCAAGCACACAAATGACTAAGTGTGGTCGGCCACTTAATGGAGAGGTTATAAACCTTCATGGGATATCAAGAGTCACAACTCTTGATCTCTCTCATGAGGTGGCACACACATATGCTAGCATTGATGATGTGTCACATCATTATTAGCCCACTTAATGCCAACTCACAAATGAGGTGGCAAATGGTCAAGTCAAACTTGACCCTTCATCTTCCTCTCAA
>JBBMJZ010413103.1:6540831-6561471 GCA_037833815.1 Zingiber zerumbet | reverse complement strand
AGTTTTAATTTTGTTTTAAAACTTTCCTTTTATAGCCATCAACAAAGGGATTTAAAAGAGAGTTTTAATTTTAAAATCTTTCCTTTTTGTAGTCATCTACAATGGTTTAAAAGAGATATTTTAATTTTTAAAACTTTTCTTTTTTGTAGCCATGGTTTTAAAAAAGAGTTTTAAGTTTTAAATCTTTTCTTGTAGAGAGATTTTAATTTTATTAAAACTTTCCTTTTTTGTAACCATCTACCAGGGATTTAAAAAAGAGTTTTTAATTTTAAAATCTTTCCTTTTTTGTAACCATCTACAATGTTTAAAAGAGATATTTTAATTTTAAAACTTTCCTTACTTGTTGCACAAGTTATGGTCGGCCATGATAAGGAATAAAAGGAAGTTTTAATTTTTGTTTTAAAACTTTCCTTTTTATCCATTAGCAAGGATTATAAAAGAAGAGGAGGTGGTGCCTTATGGTGCAACACATATTATTATTCTCCTCTTCTCCTTACTTGTGGCTAGCCCCCTTTCTTCTTATCCTCCCTTAGGGCCAGCCCTCTCATCCCCTCATCCATCAAGGGTCGATGGCACAAGAGAGGTTCTTCTTCATCTAGGTCCGGGGGCACACAAGGGATCTCTCTTCCTCACCTTTGGCCGAAGGCAATCTCATCCTTGCCTTGCTAAGGCCGACGAAACAAAGAGAGGAAGAGGACTTGTAAGGTCGTGCCTCTCTTATAGTAGCTTTCATGCCACGGTCGTGTCTCCTAGGTACAATCGTGCCTTACCACTTTAAGAGCTAGAGCATAGCATGTTTTATGGTCCGATCGTGCCTCTCTCCAAGGCTCAAACAGAAGTTTTCATGGTCCGATCATGCCTTTTAGGCATGGTCGTGCCTTATCTATGGATGAAATTGAGCCCCAAACAGTGCTAAAACAAAGCCAAAAGCCTCCCACATAACCAGGTCATGCTAGAAAACACAGCCATGTTAATTTCACAATTTTCCTATCATGTTTTATGACCAAAAGTAAAACAATCATGACTTTATACTCAGTTTGAGCCACGACTCAAGCCACCTATCAAAAGTTAGATAATTTCAAACTCTACAACTTAGTTTAGAGTTTAAACTAAGAAACCCAAATCTAAAGGTCAAAAAAAAAAATTTAGCAGAGCCCTGTAAATCTGGCAGATTTGCCCAACTCAACTTGTAGACCAAACTTCAAAGAGCCATAACTTTTGGCTCGATTGGAACCACAAGACAAGCCACCTATCAAAATGTAGATAATTTCATGGTTTATAAGTTTGGTTTAAAGAATAAACTGAGAAAACTGAATCTAAGTGGTGAAAAACTGACTTGGCAAAGCCCAACAAAGGGGGCAGATCTGAAAAGTTTGGGGGAGGTATAAAAGGGTCAAGCAAACTTTTGACTCGACTAGCTCGGATACCTGATAACGTCATCTCCCGATCATTTGGAAATTGCTCCAATCACCCATATCCTCTAGTTGCATAGACCCAATATGGTCGCCAACACTCTGAAATCCCTTCGTCAAGAGTTATTATAAGTCAGTCACTCTCGGACTCCATGTGGTTGCCTAAAATCATCGAACATGCTTCCCTATAATGGTTACACGTAATGAGTATAATACAGAATTTAAAGTTACTCAGTGGATCTAGATGATCAGCCTCCAGCTGACTCATCTATACTGAGGTACCAAACTACAGCTCCTAGCTACTTGCAATTGGACTTGTTTGTCAAACTTTCAACTACTGCTGACTCCACCTAGACTTGATTCACCTAGGACTCAATTAAGACTTTTGTCTACCAAGCCTTAATCACTTGGACTTAATTCACTTAACACCCAACTAGGAATTTATCTGTCAAGGCTTAATCACTTGGACTTGATTCACCAAGCCTCCAGCTAGGAATTTGTTTGTCAAGCCTTAATCACTTGGACTTGATATACCTAGCACCCGACTAAGAATTTATCTACAAAGCCTTTATTACTTGGACTTGATTTATCTAGCCTCCAACTAGGAATTTGTCACTTGGTGTCTAACTAAGACTTAGCTCATGTCTGATTCGTAATCAAGACTTCAGATGTCTAAATCCAATAGGCCTTAGTCACTGCCTGGTTTACAAACCAAGACTTTAATATTTGTCAAGTAATATGAACCTGTAAACTTGACACAACTGGTTAGATCACAACTAACCTAACTTTAACATTAGTCATATATCAAAATTTTGGGTAAAATGTTGTGCACCTAGCACTAATACATTTTAGTAAAATGGAAAAACTAGATATTCATAGGCTAGATGGACCAAGAGTGTCAAGGGAGATTTGCCCACGGTTGAGAACTTTGAGAGTTGTCTGCTAAGAACACCAAGCTTAGGCATATTTTCATCAAAAGTGAAAATGCAAGTACTTTGTAGATCCCCAATGAAGTTTGTCATTTCCTTCATCAAGACCATAACAAAATTGTCTCTAGACTAGGAGGAATGAAACTCTAGGCCGATGCAATGCATATATTGAGTATATATTGATGTCCACGCTCAAGATCGTGAAGACATTGAGATGGTATTTGACTCCTTTGCAAGCATGTGAAGCATGTGTAAGGAACTATAGCACTAAACATGCAGAAAGCGCAGTGAAAAAATAAGTTCCTTTCCAGAAGATCTATGTAAAGGAAAACCATATACTAAGTATTTTAACCTTTGGTGCGTGAACACGAACTCCCGACAGCTAGGATCTCAGCACGATCAAATGTTTGTGCCTCTTTCGGTATCCACATGAACAAGCCTTCCATCCATCTCACGAACTCAAGAAGTGGAGAAGAAAAACCACCTAAGGTTGTGCTAGCAACCACACTAGAAGGTTTCAACCAAGAGAGGGAAGAGAGGAAGAAGAAGAGCAAGAACAAAATTCTCATCATGAAAATGAATCCAAAACCCCTTTTGTACTCATTCATGAAATTGCATTAATGTCAATTGCCTTAATTGACATTAATATTTGTCTTCATCCAATACATCCTATAACGCTCAAGTTTTTTTAAAAGAATTCATAATTTTTAAGAAAATACATAAACTACGGACGTCACTTACTCATACTTTCATAATGATTTCTTAGTTCAAATAAAATTACATAGATGGTTCTAAAGAAAACATAACTAAATGCGGAATTTAAACTGGATAGTCTTCGAGTTGTACTGCCCTTATTCCAAGCTACTCACTAGCCAATACCTCCTGTCTCGTTCGTCTCATTGTCTGAAAAAAAAAGTTCTAATATGTGAGTCTAGAAACTCAGCATATTCAAAACTATATTAAGCAGTAGTTAATATCTATAATCTAGTGTATTAAGGGAGACCACATTCAAGGTAACTTGTGACCTCCCTACTAACATACTATGAACATATGCACAGGCAATGACATCAGCGTGACAACATAGAGGTAAGCATGGTAGATGAACTAAGCATAATGATAGACTTGATCACGAGCATGTCCATAGACATAGGCATAAGAATAATATGAACATAGTCATAAACATCAACATAAATGTAAACCTAAACCTAAACATAAACATAATCAAAATTATAAACCTAAATATAAACATAAACATAAACATAAACATAATCATAAACCTAATCATAAACATAAATATAAGCATGAGCATAGGCATAATAAACATGAATATGACTTGAACATACTTGCATGCGTACTTATAAACATATCGTTGGGGTGACCTAGTTGTACTTAGCAGTACCATAACATAAGTTGTTGGACAACTACCATAGCGCTAGGTTGGTAGAGGTCCGAACTTAGGACCGAAGTCCCCCTTATTCTGGTGCGCTCACCGGGCTTAGGCCCCCGGATCATACCACCATCCTATAACATATCTTAGTTGATTCTAAGGCGCTCACCGACTTAGGTCTCCGAATCATACCACCATCTCATAATATATCTTGTTTAATTCTAGCGCACTTACCGGGCTTAGGTCCCCAGATCATACCACCATCCTAGAACATGGTTTGGCAAGTTTCCCAGACTTAGGTCCTCGGTTCACAAGATTTGATATGCTTTCCCAAGCTTAGGTCCCCGGGTACAACTAAGCACATTTATCTTATAAGCATAGACATAAGATTAAACATAAACATAATCATGATCACTGTATAGGCATGAATATAAACATGTACAGGGGCACAAACGTAAGCATTTCAGGAGCAATTTAAGTTATCATGATGAGAAGAGGAAACATAAGCCTAACTATCCTACATTCAAACCTTTCCTAAACTAGAGTCCGAAAGTCACATGTAGCATATAAAATTGATGACGAGCAAGAAGAAACATAAGCCTACCTAACTAGAAACCCGCAAGTTATAAGTTCTAGAAGCTAGCATGGTATCGACTTCTAAATGACAAAAGAGCATAGGAACTTATAAAATCCGCACCATGCAAATCTATAAGAGCTAACATGGTATCATCTTCTTACCACCTACATACAACCAAAACTGAAACTTATATAGGGTACCTAAACATACCTAAACTTGAGGAACTAAAATAAAACAAGATGTAGGAAAAACATGGAACAATGGTAGCGCAACATCATGATGAATAAGACCACCTAAACAGAATTTAGAACTACTCCTATAAATCTGAAATTTACAAATTTAATACTTAGAATTAAGCATGGATCTTCTAAGGGAAGACAACTAGAAGCATGACCCAAATTGGAATGCAACATCCAAATACATAGCTCTTAGAAATAGAATTTAAACCCACCTTTATGAAATCCAAAACCTACAAGTTCTAAAATCAAAGGGAACATTAATAATTCACTAGCTTCCATGTAGAGATGAGGAAGGAACCTAAATCATGGTATCATCTTCTTAAAAACACAAAAGGGCATAGGGTTCCATAAACATCCGAAACTTACAAGTCCTAAAATCCATTAGAATCATAAACAATTTTCTAATTTCCAAATAGAGATGAAGAAGGAACCTAAACCATGACATCAACTTCTTAAAACCAAAAAGAACATAGAAATCTATAGAATCAGAAATCCTCCATTTATACAAACCTTTAAAAACTTAAGAAGAGAACTTAAACTAGAGCATCATACCTCACCCATGGTACCCGAAGTTCACCAACCATAGAATCTAACTAAAACATTACAAGTTAGGGAACATGCACAATTTGTAAAGGAAAACATAATGAACAATCCTTAACAAGTTAGGGAGGGAGCATCTCATGAATCCGAAATCCTCATTATTACAAACCTTTAAAACTTAAGAAGGGAACTTAAACTAAAGCATCACACTTCAACCTATGATACCCTAAATTCATTAGACATATAAACTAATTTAAAGCAATAACATAGTTGAGTACCTCAAGCACTTAGCCACCCACTCCTTGTCTTCCTTGGAAATCCTAGCACCAGTGGACCACAAGAGGGTGAGGAGGTCTTTCTAGGGCCAGCGGCAACAAAACCAAGAGGGGGCTTTAGAATGTAAGGTTTAAATTAGAACTTAGTCTAAATTTTCTATTTTCATGTCTATCTACATATAAAAATTTGCAACACATAAAATTTACTAAGTCATTTATTTTACTTTTATAAAAATAAAACTTATTCCCATGGGTGTAATATTTCCGTCTCTATCCCAAAAATTCGTATATGAATGTCAAGTCATTTATTTCATTCCTTTTTTTTGTAAACTTAATACGATATCAAGTTTAGATGAGAAGCTATTTCCATGGTTATAAAATTTTCATATATAGTTTACTTATTTAATTCTATTTAGTCTTTGTAATTACCCCTTATATATCACGTAATATTTTATTTCCATATTAATTAGATAAATATTCTCTACAAATTTATACATACTAAGTTTTTACATTAAATTTCATAATTATGTATCTATATATACATCACATATACCTAAATATATATATTTATATAATTAGTATGTTATATTAGTATAGTGATTAGTTATTAATCTTTTATTTAATTTAGTGTATACCATATAGATTTATATTTCTCTTCTATATCGTTTAAATGAATAAAATTTATAAATCTTTCTAAATTTTACATATATTTGTATTCTACCATCTTCTTAATATAAAATAAATTCATAATTAAATATGAATTCTAATTAATTATAATTAATCTAATAAATATCTTTAATTAAATAAGTGGTTTCGGATACTACACATTCAATGCATGAGCAATTCAAAATTGACTACTCTTCGTCCAATGCATGATCAATTCTAAATTGACCACTCCTCTTCCTTCATAAATTCAATTCATCAAATCAATCAATGAATCTAACTCACTAATTATCAATCCAAATTGACTCAATGGGTCTAATTCGAATTGGACTCAATCCAATAGTTGGATCCAATTGAGTCTAACTCAATGAGTCCAATTTGAATTAGACTTAATCCAATAATCCATCACATGAACCTATCTCCAAATCAACTTGTTCTTTGTATATGACCCAATAGGTTCACGTAACTTTGGCAATGTCTCTAAAACTATTTTAGATACCTAAACAATGAGTGACATCTAGCAAGACATCATTGCTATCCAAGTGACGAGAATGTCGAGATCCGACCTAACCTTTCCGTGTCTATCATCTTGTATGACTCAATCATTCTATTCTTGATATCTAGATTAATCAATGAAACCCAGATCGTGTCATCCTATTATCAATTTTTGTGTTTCTTGATATCTAAGTAGACACTCAATCAAATAAGCTCAATATCGTATATTGACTCATTTAAGCATAGTCATGCATTCTTATGTCCTACTAATCAAGGAGCTCACAGATATCACTTCCTTCATATGGAAGGGATAGATCTCATCTACATCACTCACATCCCTCCTCATAACTTATTGCATACTCAGTTATCGACTTTATGATCCACCCTATTACAGGTGACATTTGTCGATACCAAAGTATACAACTCCTTATGTAGAGAACCGTAGTGACTTCAGGTATAAGGACTATTCATAATAATAGTCACATGAGAATATTTATGACACTTATATAATGATCCATGAAACATTCTCATAGCGGATCATTTAGTACATATTTTCTAATATATACTCATGTATCAACTTGATATCTCATATTCATGACTTATGAGATTAAGTCATTCGTTGATCTACATGTTAGTTTCAACGCATTAATATTTTCTTTGTATATTAATGTTTAACTAGGAATAGTTAAGAGTAGTGTTCTTTATATCCACAACATCCAACTATCAATTCAACCAATTGATATGTTATAAACTAGAGCCTACTATCCTAGGGAATTATTATACTTATTCATTCGGCACTAAACTGAAGTAAACATAATAACTAACTTTGTCTTTTATTAATAAGTAAAATATGATAAAAAAATATTATTATCAATTATCTCATAATTGATACTAGGGCTAATACTGACAGCATGTAAGTTGGTTCTTTCGTTAGTTACTCCTTCGCAAGCATGTGAAGCATGTAGGTTGGTTCCTTCGTTAGCTAGTATGATGTCCTTCCTCAAGACATCAGAGACAATGAGACCACTCGGTGGGTGTCCTTCAAGGTTTGAATATGGCAGCTAATAAAGTCAGAAGAGGGAGGAGATGATCCCATGGAGCTAACTTTGCCTAGAGTCCCAGGTGGCCATAGAAGGGGCTATTGCTGGCCAAGTGATACATTGTTCTTCTTAGTCTCCTTGTCTTCTTTTCACAGGATCCTCATTTCTGAATGCTGGGAGCTCCTGCTGATGAAGATGCCCAATGCAGCTATTCCACTTTCGAGCACATAAGAGCTCCACTTCTGTTCACACTACCCATCTTCTTTCCTCCAACGAACACCAACATTCTCCTTCTCCACACCATGGTCATCTAATGTTATCCAGCGGGACCTCTTTGGACAATGGAAGTTTGCGGACGATGTTACTCAAAAGAGTTTTAGTTATCGCCATGTGATGTTTGTTATATTTGGCCATGTTCATGCCCTGTGATGTCAGAAGTTTGTCAATCTCATATCAGTAGGACCCAATTGTCTATGGTGCTGCTTTTATTTTTTTTTTTTTTTTTTTTTTTTTGTTGTCCAACATGGTTCCCAGGGCTATATATCGCGGTATGATATTTAAATTACCATTTAGATATTCATAATTTGAACCTCAACTATTCTATATTTATAGAAATTTTTTTCTAAATAATAAATGCAACTAAAAATACTGGACTTTTGGACTGGCCACTGTGTGCGCTTCCTGATTTACCCTAATAGTCGATGGAAAATTTCTATGTGACCGGACTAATCACTCCCAGAGATAGTCAATAAAACTAACTGAAATTTTTTTTTCCCAACATCTAACTAACTCCAATTCTACTTGAAAATTCAAAGATTCATTAGGGAATATGCATCTCTATTTCAATTTCGCAATTATGTACTTCTCTAGCTGTGAACATAGAAGTTGGGAAAGTTCTTCTCAATAAAAAAAACTAAAAAATAATAAAATAAAAATAAAATATTATCATTTCAAACAAGAGTTAGGAGAAAGCCATTTCAAACAAGAAAGAAAACATCATATGATAAATTAAAATATGCGGAAGACGTCTCATCACTCAATGCTTACGAATTCACAACAAAGGGATCTGTCAGTTTCGAAGGGAAGGATCAATTACGCAATTTTTTTTTTTGCCACCAAAAAAAAAAAAGTTAATCAAATATAATTTTCTCGGGACGATATAGTGACTAGCACATGAGGTATTACCATCATAAGATCTAGGGTTCAAATCTCGGCAAAGCCGAGATAAATTATCTCCTTTATGTGCTAATCACTATTCCAAAGGCTAGTAAACCGGCTAATAGCCGCCCGTGATTTACCTCCTCTGTGTTGGCCCTGGGACGGGTTGGCGGAGGCGCTGGGGGTAAGCGTATTCGCCTTTTACCACTAAGAGTTAATCAAATATAGGCCCCTCGGGACGGTCTAGTGGCTAACGCATGAGGTGTTGCTACCATGAGGTATGGAGTTCAAATCTCAGTAAAGCCGAGATAAAATGTCTCCCTTATGTATTAGTCACTATTCCAAAGGCTAGTAGACCGGCTAATAGCCCGGCTAGTAGCCGCCCGTGATTTACTTCCTCCGTGTTGGCCCTGGGACGGGTTGGCAGGGGCGCTGGGGGTGAGCGTATTCGCCTTTTACCACCAAGAATTAATCAAATATGTCCCCTCGGAATAGTCTAGTGGCTAACACATGAGGTGTTACCACCATAAGGTCTGGGGTTCGAATCTCGGCAAAGCCGAGATAAATACCCCCTTATGTGTTAATCACTATTCCAAAAGCTAGTAGCCGTCCGTGATTTACCTCCTCCCTCCTGGCTCTGGGATAGATTAATGGGAACGCTGGGGATGAACGTATTCACCTTTTGCCGTCAAAAGTTAATCAAATATAACTATAATTTTCTGATTTACTATCTTATAGATAGTCGTGGACTGACTGTGTAGCACCGGGATAGCATATTTCACCTTTACTACCAGAGTTAATCAAATATAAACCATCCATGAGTTGACAAAATTGATAACTAGATAAATAGTTACTCCAATAGATCTTAAGATTAATACCCCGTTAGCTATCTGACCTCCCATGCAAGGGTAAAAATGATCCTCATGATTTACATGTACGTATCTAGCGAGACCGACGATATCTTAAAGTGAGAGTTATCAAGCTCCAAAAGAATTCTTCAAGTATGATTTTGTAAATGATCGCACTAAATTGAATAAAGGAACAGAACTATTGTTGCAGAAGACATTTTAACAAGATGTAGAAAGACGCTAAGGAAAATGGAAAATAATGAAAGGTGAGGATACTTCAAGTAGTCTCGGCAGTTGAATTATCTGGAAGACTTTATCACAGTTGGAAGAAAAATAGAGGCACTCAGTAAGACACCAACAAGCATACAGGATGGATCCCTTTGTACAAAATGATAGAATGGAAAGAACATCAAAAACTGTATGATAAAGACTCATAATAACATCTTATAGCATCACAATGACTAGGGATTACAAGACTAAATTGCCATCTACAGAGTTGACTCAGAGATGAAGTGTAAAAGAACTGTTTATATTGCACAAGCTGAGTTTGCATCACAAGTCTTTCCACACATTATAATCAGTACCGGAGCTGTTTTTTATTATATTATCTTGACAGCCAAGAATAAAAGTGGCCCGTGAAGGATCAATGTTGATTATAGCATGTGCAGTTCCCTGTGGACTCACAGCTAGCACAACCTCATCAGGTCCAAAAGTAACTTCTGTATACCCTTTGTCTTTCATTTTAGGATTTTCCAACTGAACGAGGGAATAGAATTGAAGACGTTAGAACTCCAGCCATGTATGCTATATCTAAAATCATGAAATAGGAGTGAACACACAATAAAGATTTACCCTAAACTTTGTCTCTGCACCCCAAAGGATAAAGGTCTCGTTGCACATATTATGCCGGTGATTGCCTCTAATACCTCCAGGTTGGATCTGACCCACATGAACTGATGCACATTTTAGTGCCCTTCCTGTAAATATGCTACCTAAAATAGTTAGATACACCAGGCCATAACTTGTGACTTGACATCCAAGCAAGGAAAAACGTAACTAGAGTACAAAATTAACAAAGTGAAAAGACCTGAAAAATATATTGCTTAGCTACTGGAGAATGCCTGAAACTACAGGATGAACTTGTAACTCTGTAATATCAACAAAGTGAAATCCAATCCCAGTCAATAACTGACAATAACTAATACTTCATATATTAGAACTGTAGCAAATAGATGAAGACAGTGTTGGATTGAATGGAAGATGATAAGATGCTAGAGGGGATGAATAATTTTGGCCTTCAAATATCTTTCTTAAAAACAAAATAAGTGCGCAGATATTAAAGTAAAAATAAGAAAGAGCAAAATGCTGACAAAAGTTATTTACGTGGTTTGATACTCATGATCCTTTCTACGGCCTATGCACTTTTAAGAGAAGACTAACTTTTGTATTCATGTATAAGATGAATATATTCCATATATCATGGAATCTAGATTCTATAAGATTTTTATTATAATAAGTCATTTTGAAGAATAAGTCCTGTTATCAATCGATAAAAAGATTTAGAATCCCTTGTATTTGAAAAGTTTTTGAATTAATAAAATGTTTAATTTCAAAATAGTATCAGAGTTATCTATTTCCTTTCTCTTCTCATCAAAATCTCTTTTCTTTTATTCTCACCGATTATAGGCTTTCTTCTTTTTCTCTTATTTTATTCTACTTTTATTTTCTTTCTTTTACTTATGACGGCTTCAATCGAAACTCTAGACCAACAATCTCGTAATTCACATATTTTTTTTCTTTACTCCTCTCCTTGTCATCACATATCGTTGTATTGCATCCTCTGTATATCTGTCATCTCTACCTTTCATAGTTTTGTTTCACCACTATCATTAATCCCTTATTTTCATCCATTCTCAATTTTGAGTTCCCACCTATCGTTGCTAGATTTCCATTGGCCTTCATTATCCAATTTTTTTACCAACCTTCATGGCTGGAATTTTTTCTTTTTGCTCGCCTTTCATTTGCTGATTTTTCCTATTTCTAGCCTTCATAACGGTATTCCTTTTATCGGTCTTTATAGCTATATTTTTCCCTTTTGCTCGATTTTCATTGCCATTTTTTCCTATTACCAACCTTAATAATTGAATTCCTTTTACTCGCCTTTATAGTTAGATTTTAATCTTTTGCTCAACATTCATAGTTGTCAAAAGCACGAGGCACAAAAAATAAAACAGCTCAACGGTCTTGGGGCATAAAGCACAAAGCGAAGCACACGCTTTATGAAAAAAGTGCAATAAACAAAATATTTTGAAAAAACTCAAAATAAATCAAAAGTCTTTGAAAATGTGATAGATAAAATATCAAATATCAAAATAATCATTATCTTCATATTTATCTTCATTGTCCAAATCTACGTCATCAGCTCCGTCGCTTGATTGTATCAACATCTTCTTCAGTTTTATCATCAAGGTTGATCTCTTCTTCATCTACAAAAGACTAATTCGAGCTGAAGATTTCTCTCTTTTTGCTAAAGTAGATCATGATACTCCTTTTAAAGTAGACACATTTCGAGATCGAAAGTCATGCATTTTCACCAACCCCAAAGGCTCGTGCTACACCACTCCAACGCATCTTCACCTTCATAGAAAAAATCATTATCGTCTTTATGATTGTCATCCAATTTTTCCAACAACCATTCATTACTATCATCTATCTCTAACAAGTAATATAATCGATCTTATCTTGTATGTCATATCTTCACCTCAAAGTTCTGTACTTGATATATACCAAAGAGCAATGATATGCATAAGGAAAATTTTCAAAGAAAAGCTCAAGGATAGACATATAAATTCATGGTCCACCATTTCACTTTTTGTGGGCCCATCATTTTATGTGTCTATCATTGAGCTTTTCCTTGAGATTTTTTCCTTGAGCATATCATTTTTCTATACCAAATCATTCAATCGTTATTTAACAACTTATTTCTTTTCTTCGAATGTATATGCAAAAAAATTAAAAAGTAAGAAGTCAAGTCCATAATATAAATTTTAATATGTATTAAAAAACTCCAACTTAGATGTTCAAAAACACTCTAATTACGTTCACAACATGAAGAAGAGCATATGAGGTTCAAAATCTTCATTGTAAATATTTTTAATTCAAGTGTTTATACATCATAAGAAGACCGACCACCAATAAGCTTGAAACACAAAAATATATAAGATTAACTTTATTACCATCCAATATTGATATTGGACAATATATTATTTATGAATTTACTTAGTGATTTTGAAGTTCTTTGTCTGATATTGGAAAACCAAAAAGTTATTCTGCTTTCTTGTATTTTTCCAATTCGTGATCTTATATTGTAAATCCTCACCTCTCATCAATTTAGATATGCAGTTGTACAAACCCTCTATCACTTTGCATCATTTTCTATGTCTTGAGTAAAAAAACTTTGGATTCAAGAAATATTTGACTACATGCAAAGGTCGATAGGGTTGAACGTTCTATCTTTTGTCAATGAATTCAAAAACACTACGATATTTCTCATCATTGTTGTTAAATGACGCAACGATAGTTTCTTCGCTCTGTCCATTGACTCATAAATATAGGTGGAGACCTTTTTTCACCGTCTACCAGCCACAATACTTTCACCAATGAGCCGCCAACTTTTAATGCAAAAACCATATTTTTCCAAAAAACGAAGGCATCAATATCACTTCTATATATTTTCCAGCCGCCACCTTAGAAAATTGACTATTTGCCTGCTTTTCATATGTAAGCATCTTTCTTAGATGTATTTGTTATACGTGAAACCACTTTAAAGTCAAAAAAGCAATTGTGAAACATGTCTTTGTGGTTTTTACCATGTCTCCATGCGTAGTAAACTCCCTCATCATGCTCGATACTTGTGGTCTATTGTAAATATAATTATTCACCATTAACGATTGTTCATATAATTTTTTGAGATGAGGAATTTTGAATATATCATCGAGCAACAAATGTAAACAATGAGCAACACAGGAGTCCAGAACAAGTGAAAATTAGTTTTCCAAAAGACTATGAATCAACAAAGTAAATTTAGTCAAAAAAAAAACTTAATTAAAAGTAACATAAATTTAAAATATTACCTGTACTGACATTGCACCTTGCATGATTTATTACAACCTAAACCATATTTTTTTCTCCAATGATACACAAATTTAGAAAGTTTGTGTGAGAATAGCCTAAAGCATTAACTGATTCAACTAATACGCTTCTTTTAGGACCATTTACCCAAAAAAAAATTATAAGAGTCCTACCATTTTTATCCTTCTAGCCACCTACCATGATTGTGCACCTAAACTTAGCATGATCTTCTTTGTGGGATTTGAGAAGTATGTATTTGGCAACTCTTTTAAATACTTAGCCCTCACTTCATGATAAGATGGAGGTTTCATCCCCGATCCAAATTGTCCAATAGCTTTATTAGCTATATATAGCTGTCAATTAGCTAGTTGTCAATTAACTTAATTATAGTTTCCTAAAATAGATTCCAAATTTTGTATATAAATATTTCCTCATTTTACAATAAAGGATTGTGATTCTTTTTATCTCAAATAACATGGTATCAGAGCTATAGAGATTCAAAATTAAGGTTCTACGGTTTGAATCTTACTTCAGATTCTTCTCTTATTCGACTTCCTTTGAGACAACGTTTGGATTGTGTTATCTAGTCTGCTTTGTATTCTCCATTTAATCTTTTGCTATTTTTTTTTTTTTTTTGTGTTTTCAAAGTCTTATCGCTGAGAATAACTCTTATATTATGACGGATATGATGCCTATAATGTCTAAAATCACAAACCATAAGCTAAATGGTTCGAACTATTTCGATTAGAGTAAGACTGTCCGTCTTTATTTATAAAGTATTGATAAAGATGGTCATTTGACTGATGACCTACCTAAAGATGATTTGAAGCAGACATGCCTTAGAGAGAACGCTCACTTATTTCTTCATATTCGAAATTGTATTGATAATGAAGTCATTGGTTTGATCAATCATTGCAAATTTGTTAAAGGACTGATGAATTATTTGAAATTTTTTGTACTCTAGAAAAGAGAATATTTCCCGCATATATGAGGTTTGCAAAGCTTTTTACCCTATGGAAAAACAAATATCAATTATTTTATAGCATTCAAGAAGACATGAGTAGCTTAATATGTTGTTGACCTTTATCCCTGATGTGAAGGTTCATCAACGCCAACAAGAACAGATATCTATCATGACCTTCCTCACTGGTCTATCTCCAACCTCCTTTGAGTTTGCTAAGTCACAAGTTCTCTCTGATTCTGAGATCTCCTCTTTAGAAGATGTATTTAGTCACGTTCTCCATGTAGAAAGCACTATACTCATTCCTCCTAGTGGTGCTTTAGTAAGTCACAATACTAATTATATACCTGGGAGATCAACTAGTCACAGTGAAAACAAAGGAGGTTCTTCACATGACTTTGAAACTCAAACGTCGAATTCTAGTAATATTGTATGCAACTACTGCCGTAAGACAGGCCATATGAAATTTGAGTATAAAAATCTTCAATACAAAAATCAGTAAAAACACTAGACCCATCATGCGTCCACTAATGATGTCTTTGATAAATCGATCCTTAAATTTGCCAAGTTCTCAATAAACACAATGCATGTCTTCTTTTCTCATCCTCCGAATGGATCATTGATTTTGGTGTCACGGATCATATGACAGATAATCGTAGTCTTTTTTCTACTTTTCAGTTCAAACTAACACCTCTACCATTACTTTAGTTGATGGATCTCTAACTTATGTTCGTGGGTACGGCACTATCAATCTACCACTTTGCTTTCTCTGTCTTCTATCTTATATTTACCTAATATATCCTTTAATTTGATCTCTGCCAGTTAACTAACTCATAATTTTAACTATTGCATCTCATTTTTTCCTGATTATTATCTATTTCAGGATCTTTTGACGAAGAAGGTTATTAGTAAAGGACATGAGTCTGGAAACCTCTACATTCTTGGCACACCACTCTTAAATTCATTTACTTGCTCAAATATCACTTCTCCTTTCAAAACTCATTGTAGATTGAGTCATCAATTTCTTCCTTTGCTTAAAAAGCTTTGTCCACAATATAGTAAGATTGTAAGTCATGTCAGTTTATAAAACATCACCATCTTAATTTGAGTCCTAGAGTAAATAAACGTGCTACTATTCCTTTTTGAATTAGTTCATTTTGATATTTGAGGTCCTTGTCATATTATATCGAACCTGGATAAGTATTTTATTACTTTTGTGGATGATTATTCTCGTATAATTTGGTTATATTTAATGAAAAGTAGTTATTTTTCTATGTTTTATGCAGTTTGTGCTAAAGATTAAAACTCAATTCAATATGTTCATATGTACTTTGCGAAATAATAATGCCAAAGAATATACGTCCGATTTATTTCAATCTTATATGGGTCAAAATAGCTTGCTTCATTAAACCTCTTATGTTGATACTCCATCCCAAAATGGTGTGACAGAACGTAAAAATAGACATCTTGAAACTGCATCGTCCCTTGTATTTCAAATAAATGTTCTCAAGTCATCCTCTGTTTTTCATGTGAGATCTCTTATAAAATCCTTTACCCAATAAGTCATTTCCAATTAACCTTGGATATTTGGTAGCACTTGTTTTGTTCGGGATGCTCGTCCGCATGTCACTAAATTAGACCCTTATTTGAAATGTATTTTACTTGGTTATTCTCATCTTCAGAAAAGTTATTGGTGTTATTATCCCAATATTAACAAATATCTTATCTTAATTTATGTTACCTTCATGAAAGACACACCTTATTTTCCGTCTTTACCTATTCTGACTCGTCAAGGGGAGGATAATAATTTGTTAGTCTATTCTATCACATCGTCCCATGTATCTCGAAATCAGCTCCTGTCAAATCTCCTATTATTCAAGTCTACTCCAGGAGTCAACCTCTTGATTCATGCCATGCACTTACTCCTTCTATAGGGATCATTTGTGAAAATCAATTCCTAAGATAGATTCTTAATTTTGCATATAAATATGCCTAATTTTTCAATAAAGGATTATGATTCTTTTTGACTCAAATAACAAGCTTCAATATAAGGCTCAAAAGAATAATACTTAAGGCATTGAAAGGAATTTCGGCATCATAAATCCATGTAGCAAATTTCTCAACTGCAGTATCTCTTAACTTATTTTTATGTTCATCAAATTGTCCTTTATTTTTTACACATATTTGTTTGACAATTTTATCAACATCTTTTATAAAATAAAGATTAATAGATCTAATTTGTTTACACTTTTTATCTTGGATCATATATTAATCATTTCCCTATCACTTTAGTTTGAAGATCATCTTCATATTCTTCCAAATAAATAATATCATAATAAGGAATATCATCCATTTGATTCTTCAAATTACTCTTTTTTACATGAGTTCTCTAGTTTCTTCTTTAACATGCTCCGACATTGTGAACAAGTTTTCGCATTTCTATTGCCTCCAACTAAATGTAGCTTGTGTCGATAAATCCCTCCATTTGTTATTTTACAACAAAAAAATACAATGGACAATATTTGGATTTTTAGGATCCGAACATGTTGCATAATTCCAGGCAATATCCTCGCAAGTTGATGAAATTGTTGTATTTGACATGATTAAGACAACTAAAATTAATAATAATCAATCAATAAATCAAAAAAAAACACAATACAGTAAAAACAATTAACAAAAAATAAATTAACATGGATTAAGACAACTGAAATCAATAACAATCACAATTGAAATTAATAATAATCAATCAATAAAAAAAATAAAAAAGATTAACAAAAAATAAGATTCTTACCAATATTAAGGAAGCAAATAAGAGAGGAAAACAGCAGAAGCCAGGATGATAGGCGACGGCAGCTAGGCGGAGGGCCAGCGATGAGAGAAGATTGAGGTTTAGGGCTTTAAGCATTTCACCATTTTTTATTTAATAATAGGGGGGCAGAGTGAAAATCACACTTTATAAGTGTGATTTTCACTTCACCAAACTTTAAACAAAAAAAATAAGAGAGAGAGAAAGTTAGCTTCCCTGAAGTGCAAAAGTGCACACCTTGTGCTTTAAAGGGAAGTGAAATGAAGCATGTGCTTCCAAGGTCTCTGAAGCGTAGGGTATGCGCCTTGTGTCAATTTGGGCTTAAAAGAGCGAAGCACTCCCTTTTGACAATCATGTCAACCTTCATTGATGATTTTTCTTTTTATGGATTTTTCCCTATTGCTTAACCTTTATTGTCGTTTTTTTCCCCTTGTGAAGCCCTTCATAGTTGGATTTCTTTTACTAACCTTTATAATTAGATTTTTCTTTGTTGCTCGGCCTAAATTTGTTGAGTTTCCCTATTTCTCACCAATTTTTCTGCAAGTTTTGACTTAAAAAATATCAAAAATTGTAGAAACAATTGCTATAATAAAATTAGAGGGTGTTCGACCTGAATCACAAAATATCTAGACTCCCAATCATAATACTTTATGATGCACCTACTGTAACAAGGCATGTCATTCTCGCATGCGGTGTTGGAAGCAAACTGCCAAGCCGAGAGGGGAGTCATAAAAGAGAACAAATAAGGAATTCACAAACAAATAAAACAACACCAAAAAAGTTGAGTAGATCCGACCAAAAAGTGGTCAAGAGGTTGAGATCTCTTATTGCTAACCTTCGCAAGCCTCTACATACAAGTTCATTAGTGTACTTAGGAATGTTTCCATCCTCTACTAGATCCAACTTTTGGATTATAAATTTAGGAGCTACCTATAATATGACCTTCTCACAAAGTGTTTTTACGACATACTTTCCATACAATAAACTCATCATTAACCTTAAAAAATATTCTTCATATCCCAAATTATCCATTAACCTTATCTCTATCAAAGAAATTACTACAATTTATATTGCAATATGATTTCTCATCCTAATAATTGGGAATTTCATGACAAGAGTTTAGGAAGGTAATTGGGCATGCTAAAGAATGAGATATGCTTAAAAATTATCAAACTCCTTACCTATTTAGTTTCAAAACTTTATTAATATTTGACTTCAGGACAAGTGATCTGGAAACCCATCATTTAAAACCATTAAAAATTTATTTTCATTTTTATTCCAAAATATTGATAATGAGAGTTTCCATTATGAAGTGTGTGAATCATAATGAAGTGTGTGAACCATAGTGTAAAATCTCAATCTGTGCCCATGTTTCGGCCTTAGATCAGAATAATATAGTTTCGGTATCGTATCGTGTCATGCCAATATAATTTTCTCAAGTTTCTATACCAGTTTAGGAAGTTAGCTCCATTGAGCTTGTCTTATCAAGAATAGATCGCAGAGAGAGAGAGAGTATTTGACGATATGGTAATCTACAATAATAAAATGGAGAAATACGTATCATATTTTGATCATTTAACTAGGCCTTTAATTAAATGATTCTCCCACTAAATTGTAACGCTTTGGTAGGAGCGAGTTATGGATGTGGTTTTATCCACACTACTAGCTCCAAATCCAATTGTGATAATATTCATGTGGGATAAGATCGATATTATACCGCATCTTGAGTTTGCTTTAGCTAATCGCCCAAGACTTAGTATAACTTAGGTAGACAATATTTACCAATTACATCATATGTAACTCTTGTATCATTATGTGAACAAGACTATTTGTTAATTTGCCCATCTTATAAAATTTACATTAAAATTCCTCTTGAGTTAACTTTGGCTAATTGCCCAAGACTAGTATAATTTTGAATTTTATCATATGGGATATGCCTCAAAGTTCTCAATTTAGTTAAGTCACACCCAAAGTTTTAGTAGTCGGACATCACAATTGTCCTGTCGCACTCTAGCAAGATAAATTGAGTCACTGTACTTTGGAAAAACCTGACTACAATTGATCGAGCTAGGAGTACCAAACTTTGGTAAGCATATATAAAGAGACCTAATCAGGATTAAACTACACATGCATCTCATACAATCATAGCATATCATGGCAGACATCCCATATATGCATAATTGAAATCATGACATGGTTATGGCCCCATTTTCTATGATCCTCTCAAGCCAATGAGAAGATCAAAAAGTCAACCTAGGCAAAAACATCTTCTCCAAGTGCTTCCTTGGTCGTCGTGTGTTGTTGTCCTTCTCCCTTTTCACCGTCGTCAAGTAGACTTATTCTTCTCTAATTTGTACATTACAAAATCTAAAGAAAACTCGAGTTACATTCAAGTGTAGTCTAAATTTATAATTAGAATGAAAGAGGAGAGGCACGACACGTAAGTCGTATTATGAATTACAACACACACATTCAATCACATCGGGTTTAAGGGTCATAACCATGCACCATGTCATATAACATTCTCAATCTACTATAACAAAAAATTTACTATGATTTAAATAACTAATTATGAGCCGCAACGCCATGATGGTCTCGCTAAAAATCTCTTGGCTGAAACTTGCTCATAATCATGTAAATCATAATAAACATGTCATGCAATTTCTATATTATATATAAATTCTAACTACTTAGTATATACCTTCGCAAGTGGTTGTTATACCACTGCAAGAAACTAGGGCACTAAACACGTGAAAGCGCAGCGGAAAACATCTAGTTCCTTTTCAGAAGATCTATGCGAAAGGAAACCATATACTAAGTACTAAGTTTCTAAATGAAAAAGGAGTTATACCAAAACTAACTAAACTCAGACTAAATTTAGCTTGTTGCCCACTCTAAACTAAATGACTTAGAGGTTCCCTTCCTTTGGAGGCTCCCCGAGGAGTTGAAGGTAGAAAGAGCGGAGATATGGGCTACCCTACAATCAGTATATCAAAGGTCCGGGACCGAGATGGGGCTAAACGAAACTTCCTCGAGAAGGGAAAGAAGAAGTTCAGCTTGGTGGGGGTCAGCAGTGAAAGATATGTAAGCTGACACTGATGTAGAGACATATGCTTTTCAGCACAGCAAATGTTGAATAGTCTTTTTCCGTAGGTAAAGAATCGGAGTAGAGGCTTTTC
>JBBMJZ010413103.1:6530608-6540731 GCA_037833815.1 Zingiber zerumbet | reverse complement strand
ACAGTATCAGAACTGTATGTATATATATATATAAAAGAACGAAGAAAAAAAAAACAAAGAAAGCGAAGGTAGAAGCTTCTTCTTCCCCATTTGCCTAGACACCGTTCACGGCTCACCGTTCACGATTGAGACTCCATCGCTCGATGAGGGCTGAGAGCAGTTAGCCCCACTGTAACCTCCATGTCTGCTCCTTTTCTGACGGATTTTGGTGAGGGCTTCATCCCACTCCAGCCCTTGCCTAGATTTGCCCCTATATGATAGTTGTCTGAGTAATCCAAGAGTCCCTAATTCACCTACTTGATAAATTCCGATAACTTATGCACACTCAAAAGTTGACCTCTAAGATATTCATCCCATTTGAGATTCGAATCTAGGTCCACTTATTGTTCCTGATGCAGTGGAGACGACATAGGTCATGTGGCAAGAGTCGGTCAACACAGTGGCCATGTGGCATGCTTCAGGACTTGGTCAACGCAAATATTCTCAGTCTCCAAGTAGCTGAGCCGATCCAACTTGCTGATCCGATCTGACCTGTCGATCTGATTTGACCTCCTGACCTCTTAACCTCCTGGCATGTGAAGGGGCACAACAGTTACCAATATGTCGGGTCGATCCGATCTGTTGATCCGATCCGACCTACTGATCAGATCCGACCTGCTGATCCGATTCGACCCGCTGATCCGATCTGACCTGCTGATTTGATCCGACCTGCTGATCTGATCCGACCTGCCGATCTGATTCGACCTGCCGATCTGATCCGACCTGCCGATCTGATCCGACCTGCCGATCTGATCCGACCTCCTGACCTCCTTGCATGTGAAGGGATATAGCGGTTACCAATATGAAGGGACATAGTAGTTAAAGGGCACCCTTTAAAGAGGTGTGTCCCTTGGGCTTCTCTCCATAAGGTGCGTCTCTTGGACTTTTCTCCCTATATAAGGTAAGCAGTTTCTCCCTATATAAGGTAAGGGGAGGGGATGCTCTAGGGGGTCTAGAATCTCATATGCTTCATTATTCTGTCAACTAGCTCTTCTACTTTACTCTGCTTTCTATCTCCTTTCTATTATACTATTTTGGGGATATGACTTAGGTATCGAAGGAACCTGGGTAACTCCTAGTGAGCCCTTTGACATGTGTTATTCTTCGCAGATCGATTACGCCACGTCATGAGAAAAAAGCAAGGAAAAGACTTTGACATCATCGCTCTTTGATGTTGGATGAATTTCTGCTACTGACCCGATCATTTCCTAGCTTTACCACACTGCACCACACTTGTGGGGACAAATGACAAAATATAATTGATTAATGTATATGGTGAATGTTGTGTAGGATTAATCTAATGCTAGAAGGAGGTGACTATTTTGTTGTTCTTTTTCTATAGAGTTTGCTCCACAATGGAATAATAAAAACAAGAAAAAAACTAAGAACACACAAGGGAGAAATCGAAACGATAATCTGGTGGATGAAATCTTGAACAAGTTGTCTGATATACACCTATGTGTTGTGGTTTTAGAAGTGAATCTGATGGTTTCTGTTAGAATATGTCATATATTTATGTTAGAATATGTCATATATTTATAAGGGTATTTCTGTAATTATGTAACATACATCTTTTCTATAAAAAGCCTAACCCGTGGTATCCATATTTACACGAGGTTTTTATTTTAACATGGTATCAGAGCCAAGTTAAAAAAAAAAACCCTAATTTTTTTTTACTCACGTCGAAATTCTCCCTTTTTTTCTCTTCCTCACCGCGCCATCCCCATGCCCTAATTCTCCTCACGTCACCGCCACACGGAACACGACCCAGGTGACGACACAGTGCTGGCATCGACCTCTTCCTCGCGATTCTCTTCGGTGTTTCTTCCTCTCATGCGGCTAGGGCTCGCGACAACTCCCACCGCCGGCTTTCTTCTTCTTCACTACTGGCCAGCAGCTCTCTTTGCTGCCTCGATCGGTGTCGGCGCACGCTTTCTCAGAGCTTCGAGGCGAGCTGCTTCCGCCCAACCCCGTCCGTCCAGGCGTGTGGCTAGCACTGGCGGTTCTTCCCGCCGCCCCCTCACCTGTTCCAGCGCCGCACGCAGCCTCTCTTCCCAAACTCTGATCCCACGAGCTCTTTCCTGTCGTCTCAGCAGCCTGCAACTCTAGTCAGGTGTCAGTAGCAACTCCCGGCCCTTTCCCGATTTGGAGGTAGAGGCTGCGAGGAGAAACCCGCAGCGTTACTTCCGGCGGTTGTGAGTTACCTTCTTCCCTTGATTCCTTGTTGCTCTCGCTAGAGTGAATTGCAAAATATAGGGTTTCAAGGAACGGGCCTAGCAGCGAGCTCCGTTTATCACATCTCTTGTCCTCGACCGATCGCAGTTCTTTCCAATCTGCTTAATGGCTACATCCGACGTTCCAAAGCCGGATACCTGAATCTTTACCAACCACATCACTGCACCTCTCTCTTTCGAGCAGTTAGATGGTACGAATTATGTCTCTTGAGCATCTCACATTGAGCTTTGGCTTGTTGGACAAGGATATGAGACACATCTCACTCAAACTGAAGAAGATGTTCAAGTTGCCTATCGTCCTCTATGGAAGAAAGTTGACGCTCAGTTGTGTTGTATTATCTGAGCTACCATTCATCCATCTCTTAGGAATGTCTTCCGTACTCACAAAACCTGCAAAACCGTTTTGACACAGGCTCAACAACTCTTTACAAACACCTCTCGATGACTCTATCAGGTTTGTGAAGATCTCATGACCATCCTCAGTGCCCATCAGATTAAGGATTCAATGTCAACTTATCTAGGTTCGGTCTCTAACCTTCTTTGTGACTTTAATGAATTGCTACCGCCTGCGGCCACTCCTGTTGAAGAGCTTGAAAATTGGAAGAAATTTTTTATGCTTCTGACTTTATATGGTTTGCTCGCAGATTATTCTCATGTTCGTGATCAAATCTTGGGTAGCCCCACAGAAGCTACCATGGACAATACCTGGGCGACTCTCCTTTGTGTCCCGATCAAGGTCTTGACGATGCCTCCTTCAGTGCCTATTGACTCGTCGGCTTTGGTCTCTCGACATAACAACAGACCTCCACCTCGCAAGGGTGGCAAAGGTCGTCCTTGGTGTGATCATTGCCACCGACCGGGACACACGATTGATAAGTGATGGAGTTTACATGGTCGACCTCCTCGCGCTGCACAGATTGTTCAGAGTTCTATTGCTTCCGTAGCTTCTACTTTACAATTAACACCAGAGGCGACCCCACTACCTTCCTATAATGACTTTCTAAAATGGTTTGAGGATCGTCAGACCGCTGATTCCACTGCTACCGTTGCACACGCTAGTAATTCCTTTGCTGGCATATTTCACTCTTCAGATTCTTGGGTTCTTGATTCAGGGGCCACCGATCATATCACTGGTAATGATTCCCTATTTTCTTCTCTTATTACTTCTGGTTACTTACCAATGGTCACCATGGCCAATGGTTCCCAAACTCAGTCCTAGGGTATTGGTATTGTTCATCCTTCTTCGTCTCTTTTCATTCATAATGTTCTTTATGTTCCCGGAGCTCCATTTAATTTGTTATCAATAAGTCAACTTACTCGGTCTCTTGATTGTGTCATTTCTTTTACCAAAACATCTGCTTCCTTACAGGACTGGAGTACAGGGAGGATGATTGGCTTCGGATGTGAGTCTAATGGCCTTTATCGTCTTCAACAACCCTCTCTTGTTAGTTCGGCGGCGACATCTCCACTTCTTATTCATGCTCAGTTAGGGCATCCAGGTCTTGATAAATGGAAACAATTACATCCTAGTCTTTCTCACCTAGAGTCTTTGTCTTGTGAGTCGTGTCAGTTAGGTAAGCATGTTCGTAGTTCTTTTTCTCCTCGCACTGTGAGTCAGGCTACGTCCCCCTTTGATTTGGTTCATTCTGATGTTTGAGGTCTGAGTCATATTTCTTCTACATTGGGATCACGATATTTTGTTACTTTTATAGACGATTTTTCCCGTTATACATAGTTATATCTGATTAAGGAACGTTCAGAATTATTTTCTATTTTTCAATCTTTTTTTTATGAAATCAAAACTCAGTTTGGTATTTCTCTTTGAACTTTGTAAAGTGATAATGCACGCGAGTATCTTTTTACTCAGTTTCATTCCTTCTTGGCATCTCATGGTGTGTTGTATCGCACGTCTTGCCCTCATATCCCTCAACAAAATGGGGTTGCAGAACGCAAGAATCGTCATCTCCTTGAGACCACTCGGATTCTTCTTCTCCATTCTCATGTTCCTAATCAGTTTTGGGGTGATGTCGAACTTATTGCGTGTTATCTTATCAATAGTATACCTTCCTCATATCCTCTACCCTCATCATCCTCTTCATCCTTTACCACCTTGGGTCTGTGGTTCTATATGTTTTGCTCATAATCTTGATCCTAGCATTGATAAACTCTCTCCCCGGTCTCATAAGTGTGTTTTCCTTAGCTACCCACGATCTCATAAAGGATAAAAGTGTTATTTCCCTATTCTTCGTCGGTACTTCATCTCTGCTGATGTCACATTCTTTGAATTTCATTTATTGGGCCTCCCACTTCCTAGTCCGAGGTTTCTCCCTCTCCACCTGCACCAGTGACTATCTTTTGTCCTCCAAAGGTGCCTCTATCATCCCCAGCCTCATCTCCTCCTTTACAGGTTTATCAGCGTCGTCCTCGTCCTGCTTTGCCGCCGACCAGCACTGACACTGCCATGGATACATCTTTGGAGACAAGTCCTTCGCCGTTTCCTCCAATCCCGTCTCCTGACTCTGATATTCCTATTGCACTTCGAAAGGGTATGCGTTTCACTCATAATCCTTCTCCTCACTATGTTTCTTTGAGTTATCATCATCTTTCTCCTTCCGATTATTCTTGTCTTTCTTCCTTGTCGTTTGTTTCTCTTCCTAAGACAAGTGATGCATTTGCCCATCCAGGATGAAAACAGGCTATGCTCAATGAAATTTATGCTTTATAGAGTAGTGGGACTTGGGACCTCGTTCCTCTACCACATGGGAAGTCAGTTGTTGGTTGTCAATGGTGTATATAGTAAAGGTTAGTCCAGACAGTATGGTTGACAGACTTAAGGCGCGTCTCGTCGCTAAAGGCTATACTCAGATCTTCGGATTGGATTTTGGGGATACTTTTTCTCCTGTTGCCAAGATGTCTTCTGTATGCCTATTCCTGTCAATTGCTGTGATTCACCATTGGTCTTTTTATCAGTTGGACATCAAAAATGCATTCTTAGATGGTGATATACTCAAGGAAGTCTACATGGAGCAACCTCCGTGTTTTGTTGCTCACGAGGAGTCTTCTGGTCTTGTATGTCGCCTGCGAAAATCTTTATATAGCCTCAAGCAATCATCCACAGCATGGTTCGGTAGATTTAGTACTGTAATCCAACAGTTTGGCATAACTCGGAGCGAGGCTAACCATTCTTTCTTTTATCGCACTCATCTACTGGCTGCATCTACGTAGTGGTTTATGTTGATGATATTGTCATCACAGGTAGTGATCATCTTGGGATTTCACAGGTGAAACATCTTTTTAAACATTTCCAGACAAAGGAACTCGGCAAACTCAAATATTTCTTGGGGATAGAAGTAGCACAATCTAAACAGGAGATCGTCATAATCCAAAGGAAGTATGCAATAGATATTTTGGAAGAAACAGGAATGTTAAACTCAAAAACAGTCGACAACCCTATGGATCCTAATGTCAAGCTCATGCTAAATCAGGTGGAGCCTCTTCAAGATCCTACACGGTACAGGCGATTAGTAGGCAAACTAAGCTACCTTACTGTTACTTGTCCGGATATCTCATTTGCTGTAAGTGTAGTAAGTCAATTTCTTAATTCTCCATGCAAAGAACATTGGGATGATGTGACTCGCATTATTCGATATATCAGAGGTGCACCAGGAAAGGGTCTTTTGTATGCAAACAAAGAACATACTCGAGTCGTAGGATACTCTGATGCAGATTGGGCAGGATCTCCCACTGATAGAAGGTTCACTTCTGGGTTTTATATATTTGTCGGAGGTAACCTTATTTCTTGAAAAAACAAAAAGCAGAATGTTGTGGCAAGATCCAGTGCAGAGGCAGAGTATCGAGCTATGGTCATAACTAGTCAAGAGCTTATATGGCTAAAACGGTTGCTTCAGGAGCTCAGGTTTGGGGAGGTTACACAAATGTCACTTATATGTGACAACCAGGCCGTCATGCATATCGCCTCGAATCCAGTTTTTCATGAGAGAATAAAGCCTAAGTCACTGAGAGGCTCCCGAATTGACTACATATGTAACAAGCTTGGTGCATATGATCTATATTCTCTAGCTTGAGGAGGAGTGTTAGAATATTGTAACATAACTAAGGGTATTATTGTAATTATACTGTATATCCTCCTCTATATAAGTCAATAACTCCGTGGTGTCTAATACACGGATTTCTTTCATAACATGTAGCATTAGATGCTAATAGAAATGGAACTGCAACACAGCCACCGTGGGGAAGTGTCGGTAATGAACTAACCCTCCTATATGTGCATAGGAATAGAAGATGGAAAATTCGTGATCCTTAGTTCATTGATTAGCATCACAATGAAACCGAATCCCTAATGTTTATACCATCTTATACGTGTCTCCAAGAATTTTCCCTTAATAGGTGCAATCCGACTTTTTTTCTCATTTCTTATCTTGTCCATCCTTGTATGTCCACACATTCATATTAACATCCTCATCTCTACAACTATCATCTTCGACTTGTATATTCAAGTCATAGTCTAATATTCTTCACATAACATACCAAGTCTAACCGTCATTTTGTAAACTTTCTTTTAAGTCTTAGAAGTACTCTATGATCACAAAGAATATCTAACATTCTTCTCCATTTCAACTATCTTGCTGGTGTTCTATGTAAAATATCTTTCTCAATCCCTCTATTCTTTTGCAAAAATAATCCTAAAAATAGTTAAAGCTCTCAGTTACAAACAACTCGGCATCTCCATCTTAACAATTGTCACGTTACATCTAATATTGCTAAATTTAAATTTCATATATTATATTTTTACTAAACTTAAAATCTTTCACTTCTAGATTTCCTATTAAGATTCAAGTTTAGCATTTACTCCTTTACGTGTCTCGTCTACCAAAATAATATTATCTAGAAACAACAAACATTAGGGTATCATATCTTGGATGTGTTCAGTGAGTTTATGTTTCCTTAGTTTTCTTTCTATTATTTTTTTCAAAATTAGTAGTATAACACATTAATTTAATACCCTTATAGTTTGTACCATTTTATACATCTCCTTGGTTCTTAAATAAGGGAATTAAAGTACTTACCCTCTATCAAATATTTTTTTCATTTTTAATATTAGTTTGAATAATTTTGTAAGTCATTCAATACTTTATTTCCTTAAACACTCACATACCTCTATCGGAATATAATCTGGTCCAACTAACTTTTCATTTTGAATCTCATTTAAAGCTTCTTCTACTTAAATTTGAATTATGTGATAAAAAATTATATTTCTATACTTGACTTATTTAAATTACTTAAATTAATTATCTAAACCTTCATTCAAAGATAAAAATAACTCTTTCATCATTTTTTTATTTCCTCATTATTTAATAATACCCTATTGCATTCATCTTTAATGTATCTTATAGGGATAAAATCTCTTATTTTCCTCTCTCACTTTAACTATATAAATATCTCCTTCCCCTTTTTTTAAATCCAATTTTTGATATAAACGTTCAAATGTTTCATTACTAATATCTTATATACAATAAAGGGCAACCCGGTGCACGAAGCTCCCGCCATGCGAGGTCTCGGGGAAGGATCCATTATACACAGTCTTAACCTATTTTTTGCAAGAGACTGTTTCCAGTATTCAAACCCGTGATAAAGCAACAACTTTACCATTGCGTCAAGGCTCCTCTTCTAATATCTTATATACAATAATCAATAAAAATGATGAAGTACTTTATTCCACCTCTTGTTGATTGAACTTGTCATTGTGAATTTGTACAAAACATATTGTACTCTTTTCCCCCCGGTAGCAAAGTCAACTTGGCAAATTTAACTTTTATGTAAGTCTCGCATTAATTCTTTGTAATGATCTCATTTTTATTATAATTATCATGTTCTAAACATTCATGCCAAAGATCGTAAGGCAAGTAAATAAAAGTTGAAAGTTAGTAATAAGCAATACCTTTCCTTTACCAGAATAATTTACACTTTAAACAATCATCTTTGTAACATTTTGTTAGCTTCAAATGTCATCTTCATGTTGATTTTAACTAGTAGGGGTCAAAAAATTTTATATACATTAAAGACATTTAGGATGTTGATTGACTTTAGTTCTCTACTAAGAACATCTTGAGTACGACCCTCGCTAATCCCATAATCTTAAATTTAGATGAGTTGATCATATAGAGCTCTTATCTAGAGACTAAAATGTAGCAAGAGATCTTTTCATTATCAAAGCACATAGACATATTGTGTCAATCAGCAGTATCTAAGGGTATTAACTAAGGTGCCCTTAAATACCATTATAGTAAACATAAGGTCAGATATTCCATTTGCAAATGTCTTTATCTTAATGTTGTGCACATTTTATTCAATTTTTGCTTTTAGGATCAATAGCCCATGGCACTATAGTCATATTTCCTTGGAACTTTTTGATTATATAGTGTTAGTCACCATTAAAGTACCTCCTCTTTTTGTTGGTCCTTAGCATTACCATGTTAGCACATGAATTCATCTAAAACGTCATTTGGTTTTCTTAGACTTCTTATTATCCTTTATTCGGAGTTAGACAATTTAAGATCTTTAACGTGAGATTTTTCCTGAAATCCTTCTATATTGTTGGTAGCTTCTCGATGATCACAGATGCATGAGAGAATTCATAAAATTACCTACATCTCTAGAATCTAAAATCCACCATCTTGAAGTCCAAGAATTTCCTAACTCAACCATCGTCCCAACTCATTGAGGATGTAGTTCTTAAGAAGTCCTTCCAAGCAAGTGACATCATTTACAAGAACTCAATATGGTCACATCAAATACCATAATCTATTGTTGCTTCTTGAAATTAAACCTGAAGAATCTCTAATATATCCCCTATGGAATATAGATCCATGGTCACCATAGCCATGGATATCGTCTAAACAATGTTGATGATGTAGTATGTCTCCTATGGGATCATTGAATTGTTTGGTAGCTTAGCTCAATGGATCATGAATTTTGTCGTTCGTTTATTTAATTTTACTTTTCTATAAAGGATTAGTATGCAGCAAAAATTATAAGATAATAAACAAAAGAGCAATCACAAAAAGAAGATACACAAACCACATATTTTGCACAGTTTGAAACCCTTGGTTCCTACTCCATGGCTTGTGACCCTTTGGTGGGAACCCAGTAACATTGTTATCTTTTTCCCTTTCTAGACACCTTCTAGAGCCGGAGAAACATCTTATAGTCTTTGTTCTCACAACAAATACAAAGCGCACAAAAAATATAATAAAACAACCATATGCAATAATAGAAAAGTTACAAAAAATCATTGTAGATCACTTTTTGGTCGCTGTAGAGTGTAGTAGATTTGCTAAGTAGACCCTGAATGCTACAGTACGTCCCCTTGACCGAACACAAGCAATCGTGTCAAAATCTATATAAGCTTGCTACTTGCTTTTAGTCGACTAAAATTGCTTCTTGGTAGATCAAAATCACCCACAAAGGCCGCCTAGTCTAGATTTGGACTTGTGTTAGTTAGAGCCCTAGAGCCAATCATGTGATGATTGTTGTATGGACTCGATGTATTATATTTCTATATATATATAAAGATATTTCTTTATGGTTATTATACTTGTATTGGTGCCAAATAATTAAGTATAATAGCGTTCTTGAGTAGAAGGTTCTTATCTATATCAATCGATTAGTTGAATCAATAGTGAGATGATATAGAGAACACTACTCTTAATCATTCCTAGTCAAGTATAAACATTCAGGGACAATGTTAATGCGATAAGACTAGCATGTAGGTCAACTCGATGACTTGATCTCACAAGTCATGGATATAGAGATATCAAGTTGACACATGG
>JBBMJZ010413103.1:6519701-6530508 GCA_037833815.1 Zingiber zerumbet | reverse complement strand
ATGAATATTCATTAAATACTCATTAAGGCTCATTAATGAGGCTCATTAATGGTGTTAATGAGCATTAAGTATTTTCATTAGATGAAAATACTTAAGCCATTTTTTACTCTTATTTTCATGATTGATCATTATTATTCCTCTCTCTTCTAGTTCTCTCCCTCTCATCCTTGCCGTGACCACCTAGAGTGCTAGCACACTCTAGTTGTGTTTTCTCCATCTCTTGTTCGTGTGGATACTTCTAGAGGTGTGTACACTTGAACACACTTGAGATCCGACATCTTTTGGACGAGCGGGATTTGCGAAGGGCTTCGCTTCAAAGGTATATTCCTTATCTTGTAGATCTAAAGTAGATCTAGGGTAGAAACAAGTACATGAAGTTATTTTATATATCTTCGCACGGATCCGTGACAAGACTTCGGGGTTTCCGTAACGCAAAAAGCGGTTTTTTACGGCCCGAAAGTCCCAACAACTTGTTCTACTACTGACCACATTTTAATCACATTTGTCAACTAAATAGCTAAAATTCGAGACAAGTTTTTTTGTTGCCACTTTATTCAACTAAACTGTTATTTTTTGTTGACAAACCATTATAGTCGACTAAATGTCACATTTGGTCAACTAAACTGATAAAATTCAAGACCGAGGATTTTATTGTCACTTTGGTCAACTAAATTTTTGTTTTTGGTCAACTAACCTTTTTAGTCGACCAAAATTTCAATTTTGGTAGACTAGACTGATTGAAATTCAAGTCCTAAGCTTCTGTTGCACTTTTAGTCAACTAAATTGGCACTTTTGGTCCAAAATGTCACATCCTTGTATGTCCGCATATCCATCTTAGCATCTTCATCTCTGCAACTCTCATTTTTATTCATATGCTCAAGTCCCAACATTCAGCTCTATATAACATAACGGATGTAACCGTTATTTTGTAAAATTTTATTTTAACTACTTTATAATCATAAAAAACACCTGACATTTTCCTCAATTTCAACCATCTCGCTTGTATTCTAGGTAAGATAACTCTCAATCTATTTATTCTTTTGAAAAATGGTCTTATATACTTAAAACTCTCAGTTATTGACACTTCGTCATCGTCTATTTTAACAATTATCTCATTACGTCGAATATTGTTAAATTTAAATTTTGTATATTCTGTGTTTACTCTACTAAGCCTAGATCCTTTCACTTCTAACGTTTTCTGCCTAGATTCAAGTTTAGCATTTACTCCTTCACGTGTCTCTTCTACCAAAACAAAATTATTTGTAAACATCATGAATTGTGGTACTGTATCTTGGATGTGTCTAGTGAGTTCATTCATGATTAGTGTAAAAAGATAGGGACTTATAGTTAATTTTTAATATAACCCTATCTTTATGAGAAACGTTTCGATTAATCAACCTGAAACATTCACTTTTATCACTGCATCCTTATTATACATATATTTAATTAGTATACTATATGTTATACTAACATCTCCCTTTTCTAGAATTCTCCGTATAATTTCTCTTAAAACTCTATTATAAGTTATTTCTAAGTCGACGAATATCATGCGTAAGTTTTGCTTCGTTCCCAGTATTTTTCAATTAGTTATCTGAGGAGATTATAACTTATAATATATCCAAATTAATATTCGGTAACCATGGTCTCCTTCGTCTTTTTTCTATTACTCTTTTTGAAAGTTTCGTTATATGACTGATTAGTTTAATAACTCTATAGTTTGCATAATTTTATACGTCTTCTTTATTCTTATAAAAGGGAACTAGAATACTTACTATATTTTTAATTTTCAATATCAGGTTAAATAACTTTGTAAGTTGTTCAATACCTTGTTTCCTAAGGTACTTTCATATCTCTATCAAAATATCATCTAGTTCAACTGCTTTTTCATTTTCTATCCCATTTAAAGCTTGCTCTATTTTAAAATTTAAATTTCTATACTCATTTGACCTATTTAAATAATCTAAGTTAATATCTAAACATTCATTAAAAAATCGATGAAAATATTTTTTTTTATCATTCTTTTATTTCCTTATTCTTTACTAGCATCCTATTGTAAATATCTTTAACACATCTTATTTGGACAAGATCTCTTGTCTTCCACTCTCTCGCTTTAGCTATTCTGTAAATATCTTTTTCCCCTTTTTTTATATCTAATTTTTTATATAAGTGTTCAAAAGTTTCATTCACTTTTTTCTTAGCCTTTTTTCTTAGCTATTGTATATTTTTTAAAATTTTCCTCATTTTTACAAATATATAATTCTTTATAAATTGTTTATTTTTCCTTTACTCTCAATTGTACTTTCTCATTCCACCACCAACTTTGTGATACACATCCCTTTGACTCGTTGAGTATGCTCTTAGCAACTTTGATACCATCTTATCTAAATATCGTATTTAAATTAACATATATTTCTCCTAATATATATAGTCCTACCTTCTTCTTAAATATATTTTGTTTTTTATTCTTTAACTTCCGTCACTTAATTTTATGAGTCGTGCATATTTTCCGATACTATGTTTGAGGCGTATATCCAACACTACTAACATATATTGGGTAATTAAATTTTCTACCTTGCAATCTTTACAAATCTTTCTATCATTATTCCTAACACGATAAGAAGGTCAATTTGTGATTTATTATTCCCACTTTTGAATGTGACCAAATATTTTTTTCTTTTCTTAAAAACGTATTAGCTAGTATAAGGTCATATGTTATCGTAAACTCCAATATAGCTTTCCTTCTTCATTGTTTGTTCCAAACTCATAACCTCATACACCCTATCATATTCCTCATTTCTCACGCCATGCTCATTTAGATTTCCTTATATTAAAATCATTTCAGTTAACAGAATATTTTGTAATACCTCATTTAGGTTGTCCTAAAATCTAGATTTAGTGTGTTCATCTAATCCTACTTGAAGTGCATATAAACTAATCACATTAATAGTTTCTTTCGCCACCATTACCTTAAGAGTTATAATCCTATCCCGCATTCTAACTACTCCTACTACTTCATCTTTTAACAAACTATCGACAACGATACCTACTCTATGTCTTGTTTTACATTTTCCTCTATACCATAACTTAAAATCTGAATTCTCTATTATTTTTAACTTCTCTGTTACACATTTTATCTCTTGTACACACAAAATATTAATTTCTCTCCTAATCATCATATCTACTGCTTCTATTGTTTTACAAGTGAGTGTAGATTCTATGTTCCAAATCTTACCCAATTACTTTTCTTATAATATTTGTCCTTACACAACCTAGAGTGTGAGAACTCTTCATATTTAACACTACACCTAAGTTCTCATAGAGATGTAGTAGCTCTTGCCACGTTTCAGTCGGACCACACAATGCGAATTCTTGCATAATTAACATTACACCTGATTTCTCATAGAGATATAGCGGTCCTTGTTGGTGCAAGAAGTACCAAATGATCGAACCTAAGTTTTGATTATGGAAAAGGGTTCAAAATTAAAGTTTCTTTTTGTCTAACAAGTTGAACTTAGAGTGCAGAAAAGTCCTAAGTGATTGTAGACAAAGGAAAAGTCCTAGCTGAAGCTAGGTAGGTGGAAAGTTCTAGCTACTGTTAGGCAATGAAGAAGTCTTGGCAGATCAAGGACGTTGAGCGAAATAGTAGAGTTGAGGACGCTAGTTGAAAATCCTAGAGGTCGCGGGCACCATGTGGAAGACTGGACAGGTCGTGAATCGAACGTCCAGCATGAAGTCCTGAAGTCTCGGATGTTGAGCAAAAGTCCAAACGGTCTAGAAGACCGGTCTAACAAAAGGTAAACTCTCATAAGAGGAGTAGGTGAGGATGCGTTCCCTGAAGAGGTAACATTAGGCGTCGGTCCAACCTAGAGTTTTAGCGAAACTCAAAGTCAGGACCGGACAATCTGAAAGCTGTCAAAAGTATTCTACTTTATACAATTACCTGGACTAACTCTTTTTTTTGCAGGAAAACTTGTCTGGACTAACTTTTTTTTTTTTTTTTGTGCAAGAAAACAAAGGCTGGAAAATGTGGTCCGAGCGCCCGGGATCGAATCGACCAGGCGCCCGCAAGCAGTGAGCTAGTGCACTCCAGTTGGTCAGCCTACGTCACAGTCCAGGCGCCCTAGGGTGGTCCAGGTGCCCGAGGGTGGTCCAAGCGCCCAGAGATGAATGAGTTTTGTTGGATTGAGTTTCGACGAGAGTATGCTACGTCAGCCCTGTGGGGTTGCCCAGGAGAGGTTCTAGCCGCCCGGAGTGGGCTATAAAAGGAGGAATCAACCAACACCTTGAACACAACAATTAAAAGAAGTTTCTCTCTTGCGCGCTGCTCAAAAAACGCTTCCACGACACTTGAACGCTGCTCCGACAACCGAAGGCTCGCAGCTTCAAATCTTTACAAGTTGTTGGTACAATTTTGTTTACAGTTTTATCATTGTAGTTCTTATACATAATACTTGTAACCTTTATTCGAATTACTAGTAGATTGTCCATCAAAAGCACTCATCGAGTGCAGACCTTGGAGAAGGAGTCGTCACAAGCTCTGAACCAAGTAAATCAAAGTGTTAGCGATTACTTGTTTTTACTTAACTTATATTCCGATGTGTTTTACTCGGTCGTGTTTTAAACGAATATGAAAGCCACGAGCGCTATTCACCCCCCTCTAACGTAACGATTCTATAATTGGTATTAGAGCAGGGGCGCTCTAAACTGGCACAACTACCGTTCGAGTAATCTTTTTCGTTGCTTTTTTGTCCGTTAGTTGGTAAAAAATATTCTTACGCCTTTTTTTCATTTTCAAATTTTTATCATAAGTTAGAATTGGTCTAATAACCTCTCCTCGTTAAATTTTTTCTCAAAATTGGCACAACACCAGTCGAGCCACTTTTTTCATCTTTTTTTTTTATACCGCACCACTAATCCAAGAATAAGTTTCATTATTTTTGTCGTTGCAAGATCTTCAATAAAATGTCCCATCAAGATGGTTACAGTACCACACGCCCGCCCCTTTTCTCTGGCAAGGACTTCGGATACTGGAAATGACGAATAGAGTACATTTGAAGACACAAGTGGAAATATGGATCATAATCCAAAACGGATTTATATTTCCCACCGAAGATGGAGTACTCATCCCCTACGACAAATGGGGCACACCAACAAAGAGGAAGATTGAGGCGGATGCAAAAGCGACATGTACTCTCCAATGCAGCCTAACCAAAGAAGAACTGAACCGAGTCGACCCTTTCTCAAGCGCAAAAGAATTATGGGAAAAACTTATCGAACTGCACGAGGGGACCTCCGACACAAAAGTAAGAGAGATGTAATTCTTAATAAATTATATAACATTAAAATACAGGAAGGTGAGTCGGCGAGCCAGTTACATGCTCGCATCCAAGATCTACTGAACGGCCTCCACGCAGTTGGACAAAAAGTGGAGAACCACGATATCATCGAGTACGTGCTAAACGTTTTTCCGAGAAATACATTATGGGCATCAATGGTAGATGCCTACAAGGTATCTAAGGATTTTCCTTAATTAAATTAAACAAGTTGTTTTCTGAATTCGAACTTCACCAACAAACTAATGCACTGCAAGTCGAGAAAGGTATTGCTTTGGTCATAGGGACAAGCAGAATGAGGGAAACAAAAACCAAGCGCCGGACTGAATCTGAGTCTGAAGACGAATCGGACTCAAAAGATGACAATGAAATCACCGTCGACCTCGTGAAACTGGTATGAAAACTATACAAGAAGAAGAAGGGCTTTACTAAACGAATCAAGAAGGTAACTCGATCGAACATGAAGGTCAAGTCCGAAGTTACCTGCAACGGCTGCAACAAGAAGGGACATTACAAGGCGAAATGTCCAAACCAAAAGTAAATTAGAAGGAAGGCTTTGAAAGCAACATAGTCTGAATCCTCGGAAGACTCCGACGAAGAACACAAGCAAGCGAGCTTCCTTGCTCTACCAGTACAAACTTAAGTTACCAAAACCGTGTCCGAGTCCAAAACTGGAGCTGAATCAAAATCTGAATCCAGCTCAGAAGAGGATTCCACTATAAGTCCGTTAATAATTAGATTACAGAATTTAATTTCTGACTTGTCTAGAAAACTGGCAAAATTCAACATCCAGGTCAAGTCACTGCAAAAGGAGGTAACAATCCTTAAGGAAGTGACTAACCCAAGCTCTTTGACTAAATCTGTTCAAGCTGGAACTTCAACTCAAGTCCAACAACTTGAGGAAGAAAATTCCAACTTGAAAGTCAAGTCAAGGAACTTAGGGATTCGTTGGAACAGTTCACTTTGAGTTCCAAGAATCTTGATTTGATCTTTGGAAAACAAAGAGTCGTATACAATCGATCCAGACTCAGTTATAAGGCAAAACACAAATTCAAATCATATTTATCCTTAGTAAATCGACCAAATATAAAATTAATCTAAACATGGGTCCCTAAGTCTAACTTGATTAATCAAGTTGGACTTAATCAATATTGGTTTCTCAAGGATCAAAAATTATCTTGATAGACCTTATCGTGGCTATGATCTAGAGGGAGTCAATAAAAAGACTATTTTTAGTATTAAATAGACTTGTTTGATGTTTGCTTTATCGCTTTCCTTATATATGCTTAGATTAGGATAGATAAGGACTTAAATTTGATCGACACTTGACTAGTTAAACCTACCATTTTCAGAAAGAAAATTAAATATTTAATTTTTTTAAAAGGTTTTGTCTAAAAGTGATTGTTGCTCCAAAACTCAAGAAGGTCTTGTGTCTCGCTACAGCCTAGAAGTCAATTATTAAAATGGATATTTAATTAACTAATTGTTAAATCTTAGTTTAACTCAAATATAAATCAATCCTTAAAGTTTAATCTAAATTGAAGATAAAATTAATCATCTTACAAAACAGATAAGATTTCATGATTGACAATCTAAAAAAAGGTGAGATGGATTTAGGTTTAAAATATTAAATTAAAGCTTAAACCTAACTTAATCTTTAAATCAAAACAAATATAATTCAAACTTACCAAACTTAAACCGAATCAAATTAAACTTAATTTAATCTTAAAAATTAACTTTCAAATCATAATTAATTTTTAAATTTTAATTAATTTCAAAAATCTTACTTATTTTCAAATGTTAATTAATTTTTAAATCATAATTGATTTTTAAATTTTAATTAATTTCAAAATCTTTCTTATTTCCAAATGTTAATTAATTTTTAAATCATAATTATTTTTCAAATTTTAATAAAATGTAAACTTAAATTTTTTAAAATTTAAACTTAAATATTTTTCAAAATTCAGAGATAGTATTCTCAAAATTAAGATTAACTCTATCTTACACAAACTCATAAGGTTAACATGTTTGATAACTTAGAAAGAGTAAACTGGAAAATCAGGAAAAAAGATAATAACTTTTATATTTTTTTAACCTATGTTTCTCGTGCTTAAACTCTAGGACCCTTAAACTTAAATAATTTACTTAAAAAAAATTTAAGACATTAATCAAGCGAAAGTGAAAGAAATCAAGTTAAGTTAAACATTTTGTTTAAAGTTAAATATTTTCTCAAAGTGAAAGTATCTTTTTAACATCACAAAATTAAAATTTTTCAAAGTTTAGAGTATTTTTTCAACATCACAAAATTAAAATTTTTCAAAGTTAAAATATTTTTCAAATTTTCAAAGTTAAATATCTTTTCAACCTAAAGTATTTTTTTCCAAATTTTAAGATTAAATTTTTTAAAAGTACTTCAAAGTTAAGTTTTTTTTTTAAGTTAAAGTATTTTTTTTAAAAAGAGTAAGTACTTTTCAAAAAGTAAGTTAATTTTTTAAATAAAATACTTCAAAGTTAAGTTTTTAAGAAAATTCTTTTAAAGCTATGAATTTAGCTAAGTATTTTTATAAGGAAATTCCTTTTCAAAGCAAAGTATTTAGCAAAGAAACTCATTTTAAAGCTAAGTTTTTTTTTAAAAGAAACTCCTTTTAAAGCTAAGCTTTTTAAGAAACTCATTTTAAAACAAAGTTTTTTAAAAAAAAAGTTAGAGTGATGAGTTGAGGGAGAACTTAAAGTTAAATTTTTGGAAAGAGATTAAAAAGTTAATTTTTTTTTTACTATCTTTACAAGTTAATTTTCTCTCTACTTAGTATTCCTTTTTATTTATGTCAAAAAGGGAGAGAAAAGTTAAAAGTTAGTCAAACATAACTTAATAATTTTTTATAATTGAGGACTAAATTAAGGGAGAGCATCTGTAATTTATTAAATCGACAAATTGATTTATTTATACTGAATTTCCATACTTATGCTATATTTTTTTGTTATGCGTTACTTAACTTTGAATTGTGTTGTCATAATCAAAAGAGAGAGAGATTATTGGTGCAGGAAGCACTAGATGATCGAACCTAAATTTTGATTATGGCAAAAGGGTTCAAAGTTAAGGTTTCTTGTTGCCAAACAAGTTGAACTGAGAGTGCAGGAAAGTCCTAAGTGATCTTAGGTAAAAAAAAAGTTCTAGTTGAGGCTAGAGAGGTGAAAAGTCCTAGCTGCGGTTAGGCAATAAAGTCCTGGTCCGGGGAATTAGGCAAAGTCTTGGCGGGTCAAAGACATTGGGTGAAATTCTAGAGTCGAGGACACTAGGTGAAAATCTTGGGGGGTCGTAGGCACTAGGTGGAAGACTAGACTAGTTGTGGATCGGACATCTAGCATGAAGTCCTAAAGTCTCGAATGTTGAGCAAAATTTCAGACGGTTTAAAGGACCAGTCTTGCAAAAGGTAAACTCTCATGAGAGGAGTAGATGAGGACGCATTTCCCGAAGAGGAAACAGTAGGCGTCGGTCCGACCTAGAATTTCAGCGAAACTCAAAGTCAGGATCGGACAGTCCAAAGGCTGTCAAAAATATTCTACTTTATACTATTGCCTAGACTAAGGAAAACAAAGGCAGGAAAAAGTGGTTCGGGCGCCAGTAGAGATTCGGGCTCCCGGACTCAGGACGCCCAAGAGTGGTCCAGGCACTCGGGATCGGATCGACCAGGCGCCCTTAGGCGATGAACTGGCACACTCTGGTTGGTCGATCTATGTCACAGTCCAAGCACCTGGGGGTGGTTCGGGCGCCCGGAGATGGATGAGTTTTGTTGGATTGAGTTTCGATGGGAGCACGACACATCGGCCCTATGGGGCCACCCGGGGGAGGTTCCAGGTGCTCGGAGTAGGCTATAAAAAGAAGATTTGACTAGCACCGTGAACACAACAATTAAAAAAAGTTTCTCTCTTGCACGCTGCTCAGAAAACACTTCTACAACACTCAAACACTGCTCCGACAATCAAAGATTCGCAACTTCATATCTTTACAAGTTGTTCGTATAGTTTTGTTTACAGTTTTATCATTGTATTTCTTATACATAATACTTGTAACCTTTCTTCGAACTACCTTGCCCGTCGAAAGCACTCAACAAGTGCGAGCCTTGGAGTAGGAGTCGTCACTGTTGGAACCCCAAGGTTGTTTTGATGTGATCAAACAAATTAAGTTAGGTCCCGTGGTATTTTAACCTTATGTCTAAGTGTGCAGAAGCTTAGGAGCACACGAAGTCGACCAAAAGACGCAACTAGCGAGAAGGACGGCATGGGAGAGAGTCGACGGGCTTGATGCATCTGAGAGACGAGGTGCTGCGGAAGAGAACACGGGAGGACGAGAAGGAGACATGCGGCGTTTCCGAGGGACGAGAAGCCGGAGCGGAAGGTTGCTCAAAAATGCCGGAAATTGGGTTCGAGTGAGCCCTATTCTGGATGGCCGGAATTATCCAAGCGAGCGGAGCCGGAGCGGAAGACCCGAACCGAGGCGAGCTAAACCGAAGCGGAAGGCCCGAACTGAAAAAGTCAATGGGGTTGACTTTCTGGTCTAGCGCCCGGAATCAACTTCTATCCGGATCGCATTTGACCACGATCCGTTGCGATGGGGATAAAATTTTATCCCCCTCCGGGCGTCTGGAACCGTTTTAGGCGCCCCAACCAAGGTTATAAATACAGTCTTGGTCCAGAAGCTTAACAATAACAAGAATTACTGAGCAACACATGTACACGCTTTCCTCTTTGTTTAGCTTCTTCATTTTTGTGTGTCAATTGTTGTAAAGAGGCTTCTCCGCCTGAAGGAGTAAGTAATGCGATTCATTTCCTTGGATTAACAACCTCCCCGGTTGCAACCAAGTAAAAACTCTGAGCCTCTGTCCTTTTGATTTCTTTATCATTTTCATGCAAGTGTTCTTTTAAGTCTGAAAAGGGTTTGTCTTTATTTGTGAATTGTTATTATCAGAGACAAGACGCTTCAGGAGGACTAACCATCGAACGTAGCACACGAAATGGTCGGACCAAGCATCTACCCACCAAAGTTCGAGGGGAGTTCGCCAGCTGGAAAAAGAAGATGGAGGTATTTTTCAAAACTGATTTTGATTTGCTTTTAATAATGGAGTTCGGTTTTATAGCACCGAAAGGCAAAGAAAAATACCACTGGACCAAAAAAGAGCAGGCTGATTTCGTAGCAAATGGCAAAGCAGAGTTCCATCTGCTAAGCATCCTTCTGCCACAAGAAGTCAACCGAATCGGCGCCTACAACTCAGCAAAGAAGCTTTGGGAGAAGTTCCTTGAGCTACACGAAGGGACGTCTGAAGCCAAGCTCGTGAGACGGGACTTACTTCGCAACCAGCTCACCAACCTATGTTTTGAAGAAGACGAAACAATTGCACATCTTCACTTAAGGATTAAGGAGCTCATCACCGGACTTTCGAATCTCGGAGAAAAAGTAAGTAATCGAGATTCGTTAA
>JBBMJZ010413103.1:6483268-6504105 GCA_037833815.1 Zingiber zerumbet | reverse complement strand
TTCAAAGAATTAAACTTTTGTTCAGCTCTTCGCCAATTCGACTAACGTCTCACCTATCCAGTGGGTACCCTTCCCTTTGGGCAAAAAGCCATTGAAATAAGACCCCTTCCTCTTGGGAAACAACATATGAGACATGATACCCCATCTTTTGAAACCAATTGAAAGAGCCCTTCTTATTGGAAACCAATTATGACCTTTGTACCACCAGAGACCTCTGACCTTCTTCCCGTCCCACAGTCGAACTCGTAAGCTTACCAGACACAGATATAGTGTCTCAAGCTTTGACTCCCAAACAACATGAACAAAATACATATGCCCTCGGAAGATTTACAAAAGGCTAAGCCTCATTCGTGGCTGGCTAGTCTATCTTCACAGTTGAACTCCTGTACGTACCATTGCTCGAACTCCCATAGCCAACCAGATCAACATCAACGCTTCTTACAGGCCGCTCTGAGAGATCTCATCTGAGGGATAATGATCATCCCTCTTTGGTAGCATCATGAGCAGCTGGGCGTGCAGAGCAAGCCAGTCAGAGTCCAAAAACCGTCTTTCTGAGGAATATGATCCCAAGATGGTGAAGAAAGATCGGCACTATGATGACTACTACCGAGATGACTACCGACGGGCAGGTGCGAAAAGCGGTGGACAACCCCAGGTTTCTAACATAAACGTAACCTCTATGGTAGGCCTCCCCAGAATAAGGAATTAACAACATGGCGAGCTGCTCCTCCCGACAAGGGTACTACGGTCTGCAAGCTCCAATTCAAGTCGCTCCCATTTGTGCATGTCTCCAAGGCCGATCTCCTTGGATCTCTTTCATCTGAATAAGGTATGGCGCGGCGCCTCCCCTGTGCCCTCCATTCCGAAGGAATGGTATGCGGGTCTTCCTCAAAGCAAGACCCTATTCATCTGGCCTCAAGCGTGCTTCCGTTTCGTGGTCTTCCAGCTCGGTGGTGGTTTTCTTTTCCTGGATCCTTGAAAAAGGCGGGTGTTGGGCTTTTTAGGAGAATCAAACTCTGTAACTAAATTAAACTAGATGAATGCCGCTTTGCGATATCGATTCCGCGAGTACTAGACTTAGGATTACAGAAGCCACTAACACGGAAGCGGCTTTCATTCTATTACTAGGAGCGAAATTGAGGGGATCATTTCCAGTTTAGAAAAGTCTTCTCTGACCTGATTATTGATTGGTTCCCCGAAGTCGCAAGGGCTGCTGACATGATGCTCGTTACAAACACCTGATCTATAAAGGTATCTTTAACGAGCCTTGCTATGTCAGGTGGTGAGCAAAGGCTCTTCTGATGACCTTCTAGTAGCTGCTCCGGAACAAGGATCCACCAAGCGCTGAAACCGATCAATAAAGAAACTAGCGTTACGACTCTGATATCTTTGAAATAAGAATAAACTATTGCATCCGAAAGTTTAAATTCCTTTATTCTAGAGGATTTCTTGGTGACACCCTCTAATCCTACGCCCCTCTCTGGGGACCTTAACAATGGCCTCTGCCCCCGGCCAAAAATTACAGAGAGGTTCCCCGGTAGTTGGTGAATAGCAGCGGCCAGCGGTTTCCAAACCCATACTGGATTTCACTCCTTTTCCAACTAAAAAAATGGTTGTCTTTCCAGTTTGAAAAGAAGAAAGGCCCTGTTCCTATGGGTTCACGTGCTAAGGCTCAACTCTAAAATGCTCTTTTTTCAAGAGAGAGGCGCATTAATCACGCTTTGAAGGAGGGAAGTAGTGGAGTAGGAGAGGTAAAGATGGACGATAGAGAACAAAGGATGAGAAAACTATCGTCCGTTCCTATCCTAGTAGCTAGATTGTTGCTGTCTTCTCTTTGGCAGTGGGATGGGGCGAGGATTGCCCATGAACTTCCTTACCTGCACTGGTAGTTTAGTAAGGACTTCTTAGCTTGTTCTATTCCCTAGCAGCCCTTCTCATCGCGGGAGTTGGGCTGGGGCGTTAACTAAGTACTAAAGCTGCTGGAGCGGCTGCCTTCGTTGATTAAAGTAAAGGACCAGGGGTCTAGCGCTTTTGTTTTGTGGGAATACCCGCCTTTGAATTTTGAATATGGATATCAATGACTAAAGTCTCTTCCCACGGGCGCCCGAAAGAAAAAGAAAGAGAGTTAGATCCGAGAGTGAATTAGAGACATTATCTCACAGATGAAAGAAAAGAGGTCACTTGTTTAAGTCACAATCGTAGAGACCGAGAAGAGTTTGCAGTGAAAATTCTCCCTCTGATCGTACACCTTATTTTGATAGTAAATAACCCAAGCACTTGCACTGGCACGAAATATTGGCCTCGAGCACTCTTCACTCAACTAAGCCTTTCCCTTTCTCGGGATTAGGTGGTATGGGTCGGATTTTTGAAAAGAAAATTGATCCAAGGATTGTTCATACACCCTTGCTACTTCCTGGTCGGCTATGACAACATCGTCGCCAAGAAAGAAATATTTAGTAAACTTCTCACCTGTTCTGCACACCGCCATAAATATATATGGTGGGTAAGTGCGAAGAGAGGCTATGAGGACAAATAGCCTAGTGGTTGACCAGCCACGGTCTCCATATGGCTCCCTTTGGGAAGGGAAGAGGACTAGCTGTTTAACTAATTTGTTTCCACATTCTCAACATCTGGTTGATGCAATCCTTGACTAGATCTTTCACTAAAAAGTGATTCGATCGATGAGATTGATATATTCAAATCTTTCATTGAAAGACAGAATCCAGAGATGGGCTTACTATATTATACAGTGGATTCATTACATTCCGCCTGAAGGAGATACCCGACTTCTTTGGCTTTCGTTTAGCCAACTAGTGAATGCCTGAGAAGGGGGGGCTCTCGTGCTTCACTGGATAAAAGTACTAGTCTACCGCTTTCGCGAGACTTCGCCGATTGAGAATATACTTTGAATAGATAGTCAGAATAAGGCATTTTGACTCTCTATGTAGTGGGCTTGGAAGGAAGCAGAATATCCTTCGGTTTACCAGATGGTTAGTAGGCGGTATAGGTTAATTTGAAGGGAAAGGGTATAGGAATTCTCTTAAACAGAAGAAAAGTGCCTTTCATTGGTAGTAAGCCATGTTAGGAGGGGAAATGGGTATATAACTCGAATCGATAGGATCATAGGGCTTTTTCCCCATGAGCTAGAATATCAAAGAAAGAAGGTTGGGCTTTGGCTAGAATCAAACTGAAACTCCAACTTATCAAACCCCAAGGACTGCAACTCCATCAAAGGCAGAAGCAATTGAAAGGAAAGCTACTCTTGCAACTCAAACCTCAAGGAAGGCAGGAGCTCGCTCTGGAAGATATATAAGGGTGCTAGCTCAAGCAATAGGTGTAGAAAGTCAATCCAGTACTCGAAGTAGGGCGTTTAGCAGCTAGTCATTCAATACAAGGTATAAGAGGAAATTCATTGAGCTCGACTCAACTAAACTAAGGGGAAGCGTGCCAAAGGCTTTAAACGATCGGGTCAAAGGAATGAGTCTATGAAGGCAGAGGTTTGTTTACCAGCTGTAATATGAGTGAAAGCAAGGACCATGGTACTAAGCCAGGACGCAAGGGAAGCTGTAGAGAGGGTAGCAGTGGGTAGAAGGAATAGAGCAGCTAGGAATAAGTCAACCAATAAGGTGCAAAGGGCATTCTTTTTCGATCCAGGTAATTCATTGAGCAAGGTAGGACTAGCAGGATAGGATTATGCTATTGAACTAGAAATTGATATTACAGGCACTACTTGAAGGCAGTAGGCGAAAAGGTAGAAGATCTTTGCTATTCCTAGGGTTGAGGCTAGCTCTAAGAAGAGGTTTGGGAGTAGTTGATAAGCAGAGGTAGCTTGGCATTCTCTCAATAGAAGGAAGCGGAAATGGTCAAACTCTAGGGTAGGGGCGAAGGAACTAGAGATCTCACCCAGGAATCAAACTTGGTTGGTGCTTACAGGAACTCCAGGAAAGGCAATAGCAAGGCTTCTCAGTGTGAAAAGCGAAAGAAAGCACACAAAAAAAATCAAGGCAAGCCCATAACTTCTCTTTGGTGGCGAAGGAGTTGACTTCTTTGATCCTACATATGGGACTGATAGAAGAGGGTAGTTCACTTGCTTATTAGAGTAAGGAGAGAACGAACGCTTTTTGCCCAAGAAAGAGGGAGAGTTGGGGAAGAAGTATACCATACCCTGTCTTTTTTCGAACATTCTTTCTTGAGGTCAGTCGGCTGAATTGATTGACTATGAAGGACAGCCACAGGAGCGGAGCAGCTTCGCCGTCTAGGGAATGGAGCAGCCACTATCTACACTCTTTCTTTAGTAGCCGGACCAGTAGAGACTGGATTAGCGATCAAAGGGACCACTATCTAGGCTAGCCGGGGGCGGAATTCAATTCCACTCGACCACTTCATTGGGGTAGGGAGAGGTGAATGCCCCAGTACGTATGCGATAGAGTATACAGATACTTGAATTGCCCTGAAATCATCAAAGAAAGCAAGGGGAAATCAAAGCTTGATCTTGATGTCTGACTTTCTTATTAAAGAAGCAACCAAAAGAGCAAGTTGAGGGCTGAAAGCCTTAGATTCGATCTATCCCTTCTGAGTGAGACGAAGTCCCACTAGAGAAGACGGTAATGGAATCGGGGATCACAGAAGCTTTCATCCACTATCTAATCGGAATCAGGAAAGCAAGGTGGAAGAGCTGAGTGGTCAGACTCGTATACTACATAATAAAAAAAAAAAGGGATCTAAAAGCAGCCATTAGATATCAAGAGAGAGACATGGAATAGAAGTTCAAGGTGGAGAATTTGATCAAGAGCACGTCTTCTTTTCGACCATACCAGAGGGGTCAGAGCGGAAAAGCTCAACCAAAGGAGGCCCACGGAGCGGTAGTATATCCTTAGATAGAGGAGCTACTCTAATAGCTTATGGGAGCTACTTGGCACCTATCGAAAGGAAGTCATCTCCATCTCATCTCATTGAAACAGCAGGTAGGGGACCGGATCTCGTAGCTACCCTATAAGATAAGAGTTTGATTCTTCCTCTCTATTCTACTTAGACCCGGGTTTCACAGAGGGCTCCTATTGACCTCCTAGAGGAGAGCTTAGTATATGGAATCCCATCTGTCGTGAAGAGGATAGGAAGGCATCAAAATGCGGGTCTCGTCACTACTCTACTTCCATCCAATATCCTAGTCTAAGTCGACTACTTACTCAAAAAAGATCCAATTTCGAAAATAACGTAATTGAGCGCTGCCTATCCACTCGCTCGAACGAACCATCGCACTGACGCGATTGTGAATCCCGTTTGCGGCTCGAAAAGATAGTTCACTCCACTTTCGAGAACATGAAGATTCTAAAAGGGCAAATAATTGATGAAATGGGACCGAGAAGACAACCCACCGCTAGGGCTTGCTTTGCTCTCGCTCCGCTTGCTCCCACCTGTCTGATTCCCACGAGAGTCAAGATTTTTCACTTCACCATAGCAGGAACCTCGCTAACCTTATCGGCCAGCTACTCTAACAACCGGGATCCCCTCCAGCTTACCCACCCATCTTCCATTCTTGAAGATACCACCCCTCTATCTAATAAGACTACACCCCCAACCCCACCTACGCACAAACGGACTACTTACTGCACCCAGAACCTCATAACATCATAGAAAGCATCACCGTGAATTCCATATTGGATCAAATTGCAATGTATATCAATCATAAATGGAATACAATACTTCTTATGATTTGATTGATACTGCGTGTCACCTTCCTAACAATTTAGAATTTCCTCTATTAGGCAAAAAGAAAAGAAGTGGGGTCTAATTTTCTTTCTATCTGACAGGACAAACAAATAGGAAAGGGTGGTTCTTTCATTGCATTGATAGAAGAAGAACTAGAAAAAGATCTCTTTATTACTTTGAGAAGAGAATCGTTGGTTTGACCGACGAAGTGGGAAAATGGACCTTCTTTCTTTCATTTTCAGCAAGATTTTTGGAAAGTTTCCATTCAGTTCGCTTTCGGAAAACTTGCTGGTCGCGGATTAGTTCGTTCTGCGCCGCCAGCGGCCTAAAATAAAGCAGGTTGATCTCTTTTGTTGAGGCTGCATGAATTTATTCAACTTGACACGTGGGAAGGACTGACTCTCCTAGTGGCTCGGCTTGGTCTCGCTCCCTTCCCGCACTATTCCTCCCCACTCAAAAGAGCTCACTTCCGCAAGGTTTCAAACTTGAGTTTTCAGAAGGTGTTGATTGAAGGAAGAAAGCCCGTAAAGTAACAACATTTCAAAGTTGGAAATCCACAGTACTGGAAATTCTTCCTAGAAGGCAGGTATCTTTCTTTTTGAAGAAACTAAACCACCCCTCCAACGCAAAGCAAAGAGAGGCTAGCGAATAAGCAGACGAGGACTCTACTACCCAAAGACAGCTGCTACTGGAGAAGAAAGACTCAGGAGTGGAACGGAGCGGAAGAGTTAAGGAAAAAGGCTCTAGAGAGAAGGGTTTAGTAAGCTAGAGATTTAGAATTTGTCTTTGTTCCAGAGGGGAATGAGTGTTGATGGATTGCCCACGGGTAAGCAAAGATTCGAATTCGAGATTGGCAGAGAAACGGCCCGTGCGAGCACGAACCAAAGGAAGGTTCCAAGCCGAAGTGTACAAATCTCATAGGTCAATATCTGCTCAGTCTATGTTAGCAGCTTCAGTAGGATGAAGGTCTTTTCTTTCCTGCGAATGGGGAAGTCCGGATCAATCCGTCGAAAGAGAAGCCATCTCAGTCTAAATGGAAGTAGACCAAGTAGTTTTATAGGAAGAAATGTGAAAGTAGGGGCTGCTAAGCGTCCAGACCCATAATTCATTGAAAATGGAGTTCTTGGTACCGGCCAAGCAGAAAGAATATGAATAGCGAGCCTGCACTATATTTATTGATTGGAAAGAAGGGACTCTCCAAAGAGAGGCCCGAGCGGAATTTGTGCTAAATGAACGAGTTGTCCTAAATGCCCCTTGTTAGCTGTCGCAGGAAGTGAAGCAAACTCGACCAAAGGACAAGTCTGTTCCTGCTTCGTTTTCTGTTCCCGATTCAATCTTCACCTTTCCTGAATGAAGAAAGAGAGTGAAAGAGAAGAGATCAGTGCAATAAGAGGGGAGAGAAACTGTCTTCGTTCGGTTCGGCAGAAGAAAGCCGAGAAAACAAATAGGAAGAGCATTATGCAAGCAACTAATTAAGTAAATAGTTGCTATCACCACCTCGAGCAGTAAAACAAAGTCGTTACGGCTATGTTACTAATATGGACAGCTATGAATGGTATTCATTGACAGGAGTGACCGCTTTCTAGTCGTAGTTGGTACCGCCCCTGTTCACTTCAGCATGCAAGGAAGACCTTCGGGAAGAATCAAAGTTTTGATCCTCTGCAAAGCTATCAATGCTTTATTCAAGATCTTTAGCAGTCGATCGTTCATTCTCCCTCCCCAGTGGCTTTCGAAAGCTCGACATGAAAGAAGAAAGAAAATAGGAAAGGGGATCCCATTCCTTAGTCAGGACCAGGGCCTCCTTGTGAGCCATAGTTATAGTGTAAGCATAGAAATTAGCCGGGACTCTCGAGAAGAGAAAGATAACTGCTAGTTTCGGCTATCTTTCCTGTGAAAATATTAAACTCCTTCTTCTAAATAACTTAGAACTCTTTGATGAAAAGCATGTGGTGCAAAGTGGCTTTCCGAAATCTGGGGTGACCCTGATAAATGTTGGGAGCTGTATCGCCAGAGACGGATAATTCAAGCGATAGAGAATAAGAATCAATTCTTATAGCTTGAATCTCTTCTGCTCTGGTAGCTAAGTTATTCTTCTCTTTCCTTTATTAGGAATAGACAAGTCTCAGTCTTAATAAAGGAATGGAATAAAAGTGACTGTTGCTCATTTTAAAGAAAGTTTGCTTCACTTCATAATGAGATTAAAAACCGATGCTTCCTTGGCCGTGTAGAACATGGATTAGCATTATGTCATTCCTACAAGTGATCCCCCATCCAGGATTGGAAGAAGTGCTATATGAGGACTTCGAAATCAAATAGAATATCTTTCTTTCCATTCCTCGTGAGCCACTTAGTTCTCCGAAACAAGAGATGAAAGTGATCTTCTTCCTTTTTCCCAATAAGTCGACGGCGTTACACCATTGGGATACTTCGAATAAACTGGAGTACATATAGGATACACCGGTGCTCAATTTCTCAAGATATCTTCCGGGTCGTTCCGGGGCCTCAAAGAATTGTTCTCCCGGTGTGAAACCAGTTGGTTCCGTAGTTTGAGAATTCTGCTGATCCCAAGTACTCCATCTCCATCATTGCATATGGCAATATAGAAAGTCAAGAGGAAAAGGCATGACCAGAAGTGTGAAATAAGTTCATTTCTCTAGTTGAGGCATTCTTGATTGAGAACCGATGATTCCCTCCAGACAGAAAGAGAGTCCTTCCTGTACGAGTATAGTGAAAAAACGAGAGGTTTGGTTGGTTGTTGACCAACAGAAAGCATGGGAAAGAAGGGCATCATCATTCAGCGAAATTGTCACCTATCATGCACTTGGAAATCCTGACAGCGGAGAATGCGGCGTTACGAAGACTGACTACCTAGCAAGAAGGATGCGCTAACGCGAGTAGTCTTTCTTTCGCGCAGCTCAATCCGTTGCTTCTTCCCTCACTGAACACGAACTCAGTCTCTACTACAGCAAAACCATTTCTTGACGTGAACAGACGCTTTCTTCTCTTATGCTATTTCTAGTTCAATTTTTTTCCTTTATTACAAAAATCAAACTTTACATTGGCCAATTTCACACCTTCCGAATGTGTCATTTGACCGAATGTGACAGCTAATCAAAAGACACCAATTCGCTTTCAGAGTGATAATGAATTATAGTTTCTTCTTCCTTATCTTTCTTTTTGAATTAAACTCTCTCAAATATCTTTCGTTCTCGAAGGCTGACTTACTTGCATCCGGGGACCGGCTTCGCAGGTATCTAAACCACTCAAGGCGTTGCACTCTGGGCGAACGCTTTCGATCATAGCATCTTGAACTCTCACTAGAGATAGAAGATGAACATCCTTTCTTTCTAATGATGAATATAGTTACCTAATCAATGCTGAGAGATTTGACTATACAATATTTTGTTGATGCTGATTATGATATCATTGACCACAAAAAAAATCTCATCTGGCGAGGTTCACTCAATAAGGGTTTGAACTTATCGACGTAACCCTATCCTTCTTTGCCTCATCTGATTCTCTTATGATATTTCCTGATATTCTCGATAAGCCCATGTGCGCTGGAATGATACGTTTATACTCCCATCCTTCTATTAAGTTGAATACTCACACTGGAAATAATAACAGAATACCGGAGATTAGCTGCTATTCTTTCCTGGTGGTACCAAAACCAAAAAAATCTGTGCAATGGCCCGGACTTCTGTCTTCTAGAAATGTTAATGAGTTTTCAATTCCCGTCTAGATACACCGGAATACGCTGCATAGAACTCGTGCTCTATCCAAGCTACCAAGATCAGTGCAATAGCTGCTGCTCCAGTCAGTGATCAGTGCGATAAGTTAGTTCACTTAGGACAGAGTGGTACATAAATTCATAGCGACATCCTTTCTTTCTACTAGTTCTTACAAAAAAAAATTTGCAGGAAGGAAAGACAAAGACAATTAGATACTTCCCGCTTCCCGTCCGTATTGTATGACTTGACTGTATGTAGGGAAGACCGCCTCAAAAGGTATTTAATCTGTCTTTCCATTTCCAAGACACCTGTGTTAAGGAGTTTCCATGAAAGCTATGCTATGCCTTTTTACCTCTCCCTATACGCTGGCTGTATCGAGTGTCTTGTCTAAAGTAGGAGCACCTAAAGCTATGACTTGAAGAATATCCGTAATAGAAAGAGAATGCATCTCCGAAGAAAGAGGCGAGCAAAGGCTTCAATGGGAGCAAACGGCTGTCCAAGTGGAAGTATGAGGGTGGTCCAGGTAAATTGATCCATGGGCTAGCTAAAGGCCAGCCAAACCAAAGTCAAAGACGTACTCGTAGGTCTCCTTGATGAGCGAACAAGCACAAGGCCTAATATGAACTTGGAGCTGCAAAATCCCAAACAAAAGTCGTTCTCCACTCATCCTTTCTTCCACTTCTTCATGACCTTCAAAATCTCCTTCTCCTGCCACTGACTTGAGCTCTCCTCCTGGTCATAGTCGCTCGGGTCCAACAGAACGGTATGAATATGAGAGAAAAGTCTCCTATATATCTTACTGGACTAAACCAAGACAACTACTTATAGGACAGCCTGCCATCCACACCGAGCCGTATCAGATTGATATACGCCAAGGCAAATACGTAACGGCACAAAGTCAATCTGATTGGCTGCCCGTCACCTGTAATGGGGTAGTTCATTTTGGTTCGAATGAATCCGAAACTCAAGTCAAGGCATCGAATATGAATTAATGTCCATTTTACCCGGATAACTAATGGAAACTCTAGAACAAAATCCTACCACAGTAGATCTCGCTTCTCCGGGCGGGGAACTTCTATTGTTATGTTAGAAGGGTTGCCCCAAGCGCCTTTAGGGACCTAGTACGCACGACTTGCCGAGTGAGATGCCCCTACCGTCGTAGCTTCAGATTGCCAACCTAACTTTAGCCCTTAGACACTCAAAATGCGCAGCCCCACCGAGGCTTCTTCAGTGGATTCGACAGATTCAGATTGAGATTGCACTTCCACTGTCCCTGGTGTCAATTGTCCTGATACAGGCTCATTAGAAGTGGATCTTCCTCATCGATCCCCTCTTCTGCCCTTACCTGATGAGTGAGGCCTTGTCGCAGGGACTATTCACCCAGAGGTTCCACCACTCACTCTGAGTGAGTGGCACCACTTGCTACTCTCCACCACCGAGTGCTTCACGGGAATCAGTGCATGAAGGGACTGTCAGAGCAGAGGCGTGATGGGCATTTTCTCGAAAGGAATGAAACTATTCTGAGTATCACAAAAATATTACGAAAGACGGCCTACTTTTTGTTTATCGAAAAGGAATGACTCTTGCTTGAAAATCAATCTCATCATTGTGACGAGACCCCTTAGGTCTATCAAGCTCTCACATCTTTGTTGATTATTTGTTTTCTACGCTGCTGTTCCAGAGGAAGCTACTGATACAGTGGTTTTCTCAGCTAGGCAAGTGGAAGTGACCGTGGTTTTCAATTATAGTTGATAGTGGAAGACACAGGGCTACCAGGGCCCTATCTTTTTGATGGAATTTCATCCACAGAACCGAGAACAGATGGAATTGCCACTGCACCATGGGCGGATGTGGCTCAGGTTGGTTGTTAAGGAGCCTTCGTGAAGAGCCCGGTGTCTTCAAATAGACTTATGCTTGCGGAGGGATGTAAGGACTACTTTTCTGAATATTTCATTCTTTAGCTCCTTTCTTTATCCGATCCGGCCCGAAAGGAAAAAGAAAAAAATCAGTCATGAACCAAACCCCAGTTTTCAGGCTCTCATGAAGCCTTAGGGCGAAAGCTATTATTCCTCTCACATTGGGAACTTCGCTCACTTCCTAAAACACTGGAGACTGAGGCGCATTCGCAACAATACATCTATGACTAGAGAATTAGGTATATGAAGAATAGATCTAGCAATACAATCACCAAACTATTAACACTTCCAATACCCATACCATCAACTCAAAGGAAAACCATTTTGTCACCACGGAGCATAACTGCAACTAAAACTATTACCAGACAACTATACTGGCACGCCATCTATACGGGCACTTTACTCTTTCCAAAGCAAAAAGCACCTCCTACACTTGAGAACTACTACGCATTGGAAACGAAGCAGATAGTCACCATTACCATAAGACCAGCGACCAACTAATGGTTCTTTTCTTACTTAAGACTCATGGAGAGGAAGAAGAGTCCTAACACCTGCAAAAAAGAATCTTGATTATCCCTACGGGGCGCCGTCCTTGGCAACGCAGCAGACAGTTCCTTTAGTGCATTAGACCTGGAAAACTCAACCGGAGGTGCTTTCAGGAGTCTGAGTTCCAGGAAAAATGAATCAAAGACAAGACTGCCGATTCCCCTTGTTGAATTCCCCCCTTTCAAGCTTACTTTTCTCAGCTCAAACGGATAATTCAAGAAGAAAAACATCCTAATCCACTCTATATAAGATATTTCTTTCTAGAACTAGATAAGCCAAGTTCGAAAGTGGACTAGTTAGAGAAGTCTGGCATGAAATCAAGAAAGAATCACTTCAAAAATGAGACTAAGCTTCCTCCTTGTTTGCTCTGTCTGCAGCGTGAATAAAGAAAAGACGCAGAGATCCCTCTCCGATCAGTGCCTTCAACAATTCAATGTTAGAGATGCGGCATAAGTGGTCTTGGATCTTAGGCAGTGGACGGGCTTAGAAGGATTCTCCAAGTCAATCCCACGTATGAAGACCACCCATCGCCTATGACTAGGAAGAATGGAATGACTCTTTTCACGAAATAGCCGGTGCTTCTTTCCGCCTTAGACGATGTACCAGAAGAGTGCGGCAAGGTTCTTATGCTATCGATGTGAGGAAGAGGAAAAGAAGGATACAAAGGATGTTTCCTCGATTAAGTTATGCCAATTTTCCCGAGGAAAAGCCGACCCCGACTTTCGAAGCGATCGGTGAAAGCACAAGCAGTCATATATAATGTATAATTAGGCTTGAGCACAAGGAACTTCACTGCACAATTGAAAGAGAAAGATGAGATAAAGATCGATTTGAGAACAGACGATCTGCGGCATATACTATTTCCATGACATGAGAGAGAATCCGCTTTGTCCATGAGTGGGATTTTCTTGACTTTCCTTCGACGCAGGAAGCATCGAATTGCATGTGAAAAGCATGATTAGGCTTAGGGAAGGAAGAATAAAGAGAAGATGCGGCTGCTTGAGAAGTGGGAGTTAGGAGGAATGCGCTCTTAAAGAAATGCCACTAGTATACATAAAGAGGCTTAGCAATCATTCGAAAGTTGGGATGGAGCCAGACAGAAGGGATTGTTTGCTTTTGTCTATATACTAAGGGCTCTTGAAACTATATCAAATAGAATAGGGGATGTAGACCCCAGAAACTCTTGTTTTAATGCCCAAAGATAGGCCTTATCGAGCCTTTGAGCGAACTACTCATTGCTGTCTTGCCCCAACCCAAGGACGGACTGGGAAGTTATTCCCCTTCAACTTGACCAGCTTAATCACCTAAAGCCTATGAATGAATCTCAACCCCGGATCCGGATACGAAGTGAAGGTTGCAATTCTACAGTTAGAAGATAGCCGTGTCAAGAGAATATTTAATGATGTGAAACTAGATGTTTATGAGTAGCCCTTTGAAAGCAATGCAGGCGAAGAATTTGGAAATGACATCAGCAAGGAGAGGGTTTCAACCGAGACCACTAAATAGTTACGCGCAGCCCCTGGTTCTATCAAAGTAGCTTCTTCAAGCCTGGAAAAAGATAAAGAATCTTTTTCCTTCCTTGATGACTAAGGTTGTAGGAGTCAATTTATAGAATCCGTAGCAGGTCGGTAACAAAGGGTCATCATTCTTTTTAAGTCTGCGCATGAATGATCCACTTGCCGCCGCTGACGTGACCATCCCCAATAGATATGCCTCGATCGGTGGCAGATCCACTATAGGGAGAATGTGTTGGGAGACGACCTCGTATTAGCCAGGGTTTCAAGAAAAAAAAGATAAAAAAAACACAGTAGAGTTCATGGCTTTGGGAAAGACCATTGTATACTTCTCGTCCCTTCTCTTTATTTTGATCCCGTTACCTCCGCATAGACGGTTCGCGAACTCAACTCCTTTGCGTCTGATGTCGCTGAAGTAGTTAGACAGATCCAAAGTAAACTCACTCATTTCCGTCCTCGTGCTCTCCGATTAGGTCTAAAGAAGAAAAGTAGAGGAACGAGGGCACGGTAGGTTAGGTGCTACTATAGTATCATAAAGCAATAGATGAGTTCATTGAATGATGAAGCAACCATTCATTTAATGATGAAGTAGTAGTTGCAACTCTACTCATAGTCTCATGAAGCAACCAATCATTTCTAGTTGAGCAATAAGATGAGTTCATTGAATGAATCAGTAGTAGACGGCAACTATAGATTCTCAATCAAGAAGAGCTGGCCCAACGTCAATTCAAATCCCGAAGAGAGAGGCGGAGAGCATAACTCTGCGAAAAAAAGAAGATCCTCGCCCGTGAGCACTCCATCTCTTCACTCATTCACAATTCTTTTCTCACTCCGCACTCGTTCTAGTCCAGTGGTAGAGCTCGACTTCGCTTCAACTACTTGAACGACTTAGACTATTGTTTCGCCTACTCACTCGGATCCACACCCCTCCGACCGGCCGCCTATTTTGAGATTGAACGCTCTACAATCACTTTAATCGCTATCACCTTCTTTGCTTTGATATTATTCCGTTCTCCCGCTGGGTCTAAATAAAGAGCACCCCGCCTCACCGCATCTTCAACTACCGCGTCACTGTCGTTCGTTCCTTAAGAAAAGAATGCAGTCGGAGAGGAGAGTCTTTCCCCCCACCTTAGCGGTTCTACTCTAGCTGTCCTGACACCTCCTCTAGTCCCATCCTTCTCCCGATCGGGTCAAGTTCTCGCTCCCGAAATAGCTCATGGGTCTCCTACATTAAGAGGGCGGCTCTCTCTTTATCCTTATAGCTCTTCTTTATACCTATTCCTATATGATCGTCGGATTCACGAGCGGGCCTAATTAAGTTGAACTCGCTTATCCTTATCACTTACACTACTCTTCGACTTCGCTTATATTGAGATGAGATATAGTTGAGACAGCTCGCAGCGAGCGAGCGCAACGGAGTGGAATTCTGGAGCCCTCCAGCGAGGAAGGAGCCCTCCTTCTATAGATAAGGTGGTCTCGACCAAGACGCGAAGTCGAGAGAATAGGCGGGGACAGGAAAAGAACCTAGCGAGCAGTAGGAAAGCGAGCCGGCAAGTGGAGCGAGCGAGCGGAAAGAGCGAGCCAGCGTGTTAAGCGAGAACTCCATCTTGGGCAAAATAAGTGGAGCTGAGCCAAATAGAGCAGATTTAAGGAATGGCCCACTTGCGAGCCCACCGCTAAGGCTCATGCAAGCTCTAAAGTGAATGAAACTAACTTCAATCTATCTAATAAGTCAGATCAAGATCCTCATTCTCTCTCACTCATCTATCTCTCGCTTCAATCTCTTTCTCCATCTCAGAAGTTCTTTTCTTTCTTTTCTATGCCTCTTGACTCATTCTTTTCTATGATCACCCTCTTCTCTTAGCATAAATCCCTTTCTAGATCCTGGTCCGCTCTTTCTCCATTATTATCTATTAGTTCTAATGTTCTCTTGGGTTAGGTTTGACCAGCATAGGAGTTTGGATTAGTTAGGCATCTCCATAAGAGTCAGTCCTTCGCCGACATTGCTAAAGAAGTGAAGCACTTGGTGGAGGGTAGACTTGACCTTCTGCTTTTGCAGCTGACAATCCATGGTTACAGGCGGCCCTCTCATCTCAATCTAAACAGTCGCGTGGGAGACTGAACTACCCTCCACACTCAAGGGGATGCAGGACATGAATTAAGAGCTTCGGAGCCCGCATGTCTATCATCTCACTTTCATTCCCGGAACCAGAGACTCTCAAAGGAACTCTCGTCTGAACAATGCGTCACTCTTATGTGCATAGCTATTGAAGAACCCACCGCTGACCACCGCTCTTTCTAGTCTCCTATGTGGCCCACCAGCGATGCGGAACGGAGTGGAGCGGAGCCGACCAGAATTGAATCGGCATGATCTTCTTTCTCGCACGTCGCTATGCTCGTACCTCTTCTTCTTTATGTGATTAGGGCTTGCCCTCCCTTTTCCCTTCCGCTCCGCGCCTGTCGTTCATTTGCTTTTTCGATCGTCAACAGGGATTGAACCAAGAGTCTTTCGTCTAGTCTAGTCTAGTATGGAGTGAGAGTCCTTCTTCCCTCCCATCGCTGGCTCGTTCATTCCACTCGCTGGTCTAATATGTCTTGCCATCTCCTTTGAGTCTGCTCTCTGCCGCATTCCGTTTCACTCGTCCTAATGGTCGGCTCGTTCATTCCACTCGCTGCTCGCTCATCCCGCTCGCTGATTCGATCTTGCCTTCTAATGACATATTCGTTCATTCCACTCGCTGCATCGGCTAAGTTGCGTGCGCGGAATCTTAGCTGAGTTCGGTCGTATCGGGCAGGTCATCCCACCAGGCGGGCAGTTTAGCGTTTCTAAGAGAGGAGTGGCCAGGAAGGACTCCAGGAGCCGTGGCAGAAGTGTGGTTGTCCGGGTTGCCCTGACCGGGATCGCACATAGGAAGAGAGGGGAATGGAGGTTCAGGCCCCCTCCCGACTAGTGGTCTCGCATGGGACTAGTGGGATCGCATGGAAGAGCCCGGGGGAAAAGGACCTTAATCGAGGGAGGGCCTCAGCCCCGACCGATATAGAGCATCAGAGTTTCTGACTATGCGACAGTACAAGACCCGACTAAGCTGCCCATCAGATACCACTCATGCGGGACAACCAATAGCCGAATAGTTGAACTCTGAACAGGTATTCTTGCTAGGCAGATTCCTAGCCCAACTACTTACAAGATTCTTGAATGAGTAGTTGATTCGATGTGGAAAGAAGACTACTTAAATGCGAAGTCGAAGAAGATCTGGGTGGAGGAAGGATGCCTCTCCTCAGCCGGTGCTGTCCCCGTGGTGGAGCAGCATATACTGTCCACTATGCATCTCCGACAGTCCACTGCTAAGTCCCCGGAGCTCGTCCTGGTAGCCCTCGATCAGCGGGAGGCATGCGGATCATAGTAGATGCGAAACAATAGTAGAAGTCTCCAACGGGAGAAACCCCACAAAGCCAGAAAGCAGGTCTGCGGACAGAAAGGGGAGAATCCGCCGGGCACTGTAAGGGGACAGAAAGAAGGAAAGAATGGGGGCAGCTGCACTCGTAACCGAAAGCTCATACCTGATAGATGAAATTCTATGAAGGTGTGCTAACGCTAGCAGATCCTGGTGGCATGATCAAATCCAGGAGCAAACGGGCGAGTGTGAGTATAACGACCCAGCCCGCGACGTAGATCACATCCATCAAGAAATGAATCGTAGTCGAGGAGCAAACGCAAATTAGCAGCGACATAGAGCCTAATTTGGGAACCGCACTATGACTGATGTGATGAGGGGCGAGTGATAACGACGCGGCTCTCCCACCAAACCAACACTAATGCAAGACATCTACTCCCATCCGCCGAATTAGAGCTATTTGACAAGCACACGATTCCTACGATTGAAAAGCACGGGTTCCTATGTTAGGAACCCATGGGCAGAAATCGTATCTACGTTTTTCATAGCATGGAGCTCTCTCCCCAACCCTGTACTTCCTTCCTCTCGTTGGCATGCTCCCGATCTCTACAGCAAAGCACTTCACTTATTTTAAAAAGAAATTCATGGAACAAAACAATTGATTAGGAACTTCTCAGAGAGACTGTAGAGAGACTGTAGAGAGACTCATCGCTCATAATATATAACTCATATGATAGTCATTACGTCAATTCTCATTCTCTCTCTGTGCCATTCATTCGGTTGCATTTCAATCATCTCTTCATTTGATCCGTTAGTGCTAATCGTAGAAAGACCAATTAGTCAAGTCTTAGATACATTAGTGCTATATATAAATGACTGGTATGGCAATGGCATGAGAAAGCTTTGCTGAGAGTGAAGCTATTAGCGCCGTGGCATTCTCATCGCAATCTCAAGTATTCTGCCAAGCATCTCATCGCTATCTCAAGTATTCTACCAAGCATTCAGTCATTGGAGTTGGAGTGAGATGCGTACGGGAAGCAAAAGAGAAAAGACAGATGTCAACGTCCTAATCCCCAGGTAGCGGGAAGAGAATCAAGTGAGACCAACGAATAAGAGGAGCGAACTCAAGCTCACTCCTCAAGTACCACAAGTAGGTCAAGCCAAGGTGCGCCTGATCGACCAGAGATCCCAGTCAAGTCCTCAGTACTTCCGCAATCAAAGTCATTCCAGTCTTCAGTGAGTGTAAGACTATGTATGCTACCGCGTAAGGAGGTAGAAATTCCCTTTCTTTAGGTACCAATTCACGAACTGAAAAGTGGGCTCACCTCCATGGTCTATGCCTCTCTATCACTAGAGAGCCCAATCATCCCCTTATAAGGTCTGAACCCGACCCCGGCGCTAAGCAACTTTCATTTTTTCCTCTACAGAGTAAGCTTCACTCTTTTGATTCCCGTTCAGAGTTCTATCAATTTAATCAATCGCACAATTGAGAAAGTGGTTGACCTACCGACCCTACACCTCGACAGAAAAGGCACTTTCATTAGGTTAGGCACCTCTTTCTATAATCAAGATATGAACTCTTTCCTATCAATGGTTGGTGGAAGAGAGCCCGCTATGTGAGGTGAAGAACTCTTGGGCGCCCATGAGATGATCAATCCCTTGAGTCTTCCTAGCTGTGGAATACGAAAGTGGTGGAATTAGAAAGTAGCAAAGCAAGGGAGCTACAATCAGTGTCCCGGTCTTCTTTGTTCAAAGAGTTTCCTTTTATTAGGAATTTGATTAAGTACGCTACCGAGGAGAGACGCTAGGTTATTTGTACACGGCCTTGCAGAGGAGTGCCCTTCCGAACTTCAATAAAGACCAATAAAGCCTCTCGCTCCCATTCGGGCCGCCCCCTTTTCGCACCTTGCGGTTAGACACCGACCGAAGTAGATTAGTTGAAAAGACAAGAATCGAACTGTCCATTGAGCCGCATGACATTCATTGAAAATCTTTCTCTTGATCCGGGGCACTAAGCGAAGTCGAGAGACATATGATAGATGATATTATAGTGAAACGATATCGTTCATATATAATGATACTCTCATTGATTCTCTCTAATCGTTCATATGCTTTGCTGAAACTATCATTGATAACCGTTCAGTCGCTCTAGAGGGTCCTCAGCTCGCTTGAACTGAACTACTCTGCTTTCCAGATCAGGACTCCTTACTTAGAAGAGGCCTCATGAGCTATCAAGTCAACTCAAACTCTTTTCGAACTCTTTAGTGCGTCACTGTCGTTCGTCCCTGCTCTCTTGGCTTCATCATTCTTTTAGTGAATCCCGCTGCCCCCTACAGACCATCCATGCAAGTGAGGTAGAGCTTCTGGAAGGAGGCATTGCTCGCATAGCTCCTTCGACAGGTGACATGGAGTAGTCCTTCGCCTCTCTTTCCTCCGCTCCATTCATTACTCTATTCTTTTAGAAAGAAGATAAGCCAGCTCCCATGCTTGAAAGGATCAAGGGACGAACTATGTTTAGTAGAGGTAGAGTGACGTAGACTTTACTATTCACCAGCACTGGGGCATCCTGTTCTCGCCGCACTTAGTCTATGATGGTGCCGTTCAAAACTCATACCATGAATTTAGGGATCCCAAAGTAGGATCGTCCCTATGCTTAGAAGAAGGATCCTTTCACTGCTCTCTAGAAAGGACTGAGCTCATAGTCAAATGAAGTGAAACCAATGACCTCGGAAGGAGATCGGACGGGCAACTCGCTAATTAAACCTCCCAGACCATCTCTAACTGATATGGCGCAAGGGGACTGACCTGACCTAACGGGAGCACTTCAAAGGACAGGGAATGAGTGTGAATCCAATACTAGGCAGGCTGGCACCACTCTCTGGTAGTTCGTGCAGAAGGGGAGGTCAGTATCCAAGAACGGGAAAAGATTGATAGGTATAGCTAACCAATAACTCTTGGAGCATCTTAAACATCCACTTAGCACCAAGGCATCTTATTATTCTTGAAAGCAAGAAAATTGCCTATCGCTGGAGTGTCTTTGCCAATAGCTTGACTTGACTCTGTCCTATTCTCTTTGACCAAGAAGTTATAGCGAACTCGTTCCCACTCTCTTCTGCCTAAGCCCAATCCTTGGATCCGTACCCGGGAAAGGAAGGAATCGCTCTACCGCCACATGGTTTGGAATCATTCCCTAAGAGTGGCTGCTAATGCACTTGGCCCTTGTTAGGGCTTGCAACTTCCGAGTCCGGAGCAAACTCAGACTCTAGACTCTATAAAAGAAAGAAAACTCTTTGCTAGAGCAGCTGCCCATTCCCTGGGCTCCGAGGAAGAACAGAATATAAGAAAAGAATGAATGTCTCGCCCACTCAATATTCAATGAGATCTTCCCTCCCGCCTATAGTATAAGCAAGCAAAAGAATCTACCCCGCCTCACAGTTCAGATCTGGTTCTCATCCAGGACAGAAGAGTCTTTATACCGAGTCCCATAGTCGTAGGAGGACCTTAGTAGTAGCGGTACACTGACGAGCCAACCAACAAGGGCTCACTCTTAGTTGGATTAGGACCTCTTCAACCATCTGAATTTGACTCAGCCTTTTCTGAATTGAATTGAGTCGGTAGAGCCCAGTTCCGGCATAGAGTTTTCCGCGGAGAGTCTCTCTTTCCTCCATGCCTGTCCTCGAGTGCTGAATCAGATAAGTAGAAAGATGACATCTGGAATCTCATCTTTCTACAAAGAACCTATTTGATAGAGAGTCAGTAGTGAACCTTTCCTGCCTGGTCTTGCGTAATAATTGGATTCCAAATTCACTCTCGCCATGAACTCTCTCCTCTCAAAAGAAAAAGAGGCAGAGCGAGGAACTTGAATATCTCTCTTTTCTTGGTGATGGGAGTCCTCTTCCAATGGATTGGTTTGGGACGAGGCGAGGGGCGAAGAGCTGAGCCGGTAGGCGAAGGGTACCCACTGGATAGGTGAGCCAAAAGTTCAATTCTTTGAACTTTTTAAAAGGCGATTGGCGAAGAGCTGAG
>JBBMJZ010413103.1:6390076-6404803 GCA_037833815.1 Zingiber zerumbet | reverse complement strand
TATTGATGCACAGACATAAGCATTCTTGAGTCCAGGCTGTACCCTATGCATCTCACGCCGTTCTAAGTTTTTCAAACGCACGCAAGTTAAGCCTAGGTGTTTGTGAGATGCTCTGGCTTAAATCTAGGGGAACATGATTCTAGGGTTAGAGCCTAGGCTAAGTCCAGAAAAAATTTTTAAAGTCTAATCAAAATGGGATTTTGAAAATATTTTTCCTAGAATATTGGAAAATGGCAACTCTTCTGGCATTTCTTTTGTCATTCAAGCATTCTCTTACAAAATGTCCTTCTTCACCACACAGGAAACATTTACACTTCTTATTTCCAAGAAGATGGTTCCTCTTTTCTATTCTGGGGTGCGAAGGGTGTGACTTTCCTTTATAAGTGGTTGATCTTCGTACACCAAATTTCTTTTCTAGCTTTTTATAATATCCTGGAATTGGAATTTGATTGCAAAAAGACAATCCTTTAAAGACCGGCTGAAGGCTGCCTTTTTACATTCTTTTTCTAGGTATCGGTACGTGAATAATACCCTTGGGTGAACTCCTATTTGATTTCCTTGATACATTTCCTTGGAGGCAGCTTTAACTCGTCTCCAAGATCTCCAGGAAGCTTGGACCAAAATTTCTCTGAGAGCTCAGAGCTTGCAAATAATTGTCCAGTTTTTGATGCTAGCTATAAATATTCATTCATAAAAGATATGATGTCTTTGATGTTGTTGCATGAAATTCTTTCCAAGTCTCTATATGCTTCGTCTTGAATGAGAGTGGATCCTTGAAAAGGATCTTCCAGAACCAATATCCTTCTTATTTGTGAAATTATATTTTGGGTTCCTTCTCTGCCTTCGGACCCATTAATTAACTCTTGATATTCATCTTATTTGTAAAGTCATGCGCCATTGAATCCAGGCTAACTTTTCTGCTTCTCCTAGTAAATTTTCAATGAACCCAGCCTTATCTTTGCCGTTGGTAAAATTTTGTTGTGCAACAAGATTCTTTGTTATGCTCTCCCATCACATGAAGATGTCATCGAACATGCCGAGTTGTGTTGGGACAACAAATATGGCTCCTGACTGCTGCTGGGCATTTGGTAGATGTCATCACTCAGAGGAATCCTTTGCCTTGAATTGCCTTTTGGAATTGTAACCTTCAAATACAGGTGGTTGTTGTGCCATCGTAGATTAGGATTCCTTAATAGCTCTGGCTGGTGGGTATCCTACGGGCCCCATTGTTGTGTCCTAAGGTGGCTTGTAAGGGGAGATTGCTGATGTCGAGTATAATTGCTCCTCCATCCTTCGTATATGAGGATAGTCAGTCTCCCAGTCCTCATTAGTAGCTGCAATTATGTGGGAGGAGGCGGAAGAAGAAGTATCATCATTATTCCCACCACCTTCCGTAGCAAAGGGATTGATGAATTCCGTTTGCTGTTCAATAAAGTTAGTAGCCAAATATTGGAGGTATGAAAAATGATATGTCTTCATCAGTATCCAGAGAAAGACAAGCATTAATAAATTCTGGTTGTGGGCATAGTATTTGAAATATTTTATCAAAGGTGGGTGGTATTTGTGTGGTATTATTTTGTGTTTCCTCTATCTGTATTGCGGTATGCAAGGAAGAGATTTGATCAATACCAACAGTACTATACCACGTTCGCCCATCATCTGACCAAGTTGAGGATGAATCAGCAGAACTTGCTGATGAAGGAATAAAGGTCATGGCAATCGATTTTGCCCGCTGGAGCTCTAGTTGTTTTAATAGTCGTTCTAGTTCAGAAATGGATCGTTTGGGCTCAGATGTTGACCCAAACCCTTGCTTCCCTCGTTTTGTATCATCAAGCTCTTTAACTTCCAGTACTTCTGGTGTTAGAATTTTTTCCAGAATGATTTGTGAAACAAAAGTGCCCCGTCTGAGAACAACTTTAGTAGAGGTGAGGCTAAATATAAGAATTAAAATTTCACCTCGATAGTCGGAGACAATTACTCCAGCTCCGATATGGATCCCATGCATCCATGCAATTCTCGATCTTGGTGCTATACGCCCATAAGTACCTTTAGGTACTGCAATATATAATCCTGTTGATGCCAGGATTCTTCCATGAGGGGGTATGGTACAAGAATCCTTTAAGGCAATATCATAGCCCGCAGATCCAGGTGTCTTTCTTTCTGGTAAAGGTATCGAAGAGGTCTTTCTTTTTACTCTTAATATCATAGTAGGATCTTCTATTAGAACAGTGATAGTATGTTGTATCTCCTCTTCATCACTTTGAATTTTCTCATCCCGTTCATTGTATCTTGGAGGAGAAGTAGTTGTTGCCGTCTGGTAATTTCCAAAATGTATGGAAATTCTTCCGTCAATAAGATTCCTTGTATTTACTTCAGTAGGTTGCATTGGGATGTTGACGATGGATTGTTGGATTATCCATCCTTGTCCCAGTAAATTCCTTGTACTATTTGGTCTTCCTAGTAGGACTCGTACTCCATGACTTGCGATGTAGTCGACGATGTTTTCTACTGAATAAGCAAATCCAACATTAGGTGTGTTGGATAATCTTCCTACCATGCCTCTGGTAATTAGAAGATTAGCTTAACCGTTTCTCCAATTCTAGAAACCTCTTGCTATCACTGAAATTTGCACATTTCTATAAAAATCAGAAATTGTAAGCATGACATCAGGGATTACATACACTAGTTGGCTGCCATGAGTCAGGTCAACTTCCATTGTTGCGAATATTGCCTGATCTCCTTGCCATCGATTATCCCGGAATACAATTAATGCAAGATCCCCTTCTTCTTGTCGGTGTAGCATCTGGATTCTAACTTGAATAACTCCCATATGGATGAATCACATGCCACTCATTCGGAGTTGATCGTGGCTTTCCTGCTGAATAAAGGCCCAATCAACTTGATTTGTTGTGACAAGGATAGCTTCTTCTGAGCGATGAACATAAACTCGATGATGAGTATCTTCCCGGCGGGAGTGGTATAATACTTCCACAGGTACTATTGAAGTTCGTTCCTGCATGGAAAGCCGAAGTTGGACTTGAGGGTCCAATTGTTGCTCAAGGGGTTGATTATAAGGTCCTCTTCCAGTAATTCGTCTTTATAGTCTTTGTAACCTCTGTTGGGTATTATACCTTCTCCTTTGGCTCCGTCGGTAGTCTCTAATTTGATCTTCAAATAATGGTGTGGCCTCAGTAGTTCTTCTTGTCGTTGTGATCGGAGGTTCTTGTAACGTCGTTCTTGTGGCCATTATTTGAATTTAGTCCTTTCTTCCTTCAGAATTATGAAAGGATCCTTGAAAACAGTAGTTTTCTTGGTTTCTCCTTTGATTTTTCTGATATTTTGAGGGTGTTGACCTTGTCAGTTAGTTTCTGGATGACTTCGTCTGGAAGATTTGTTATAGAATCTTTTGCCTCGAGCCTTTTGATTCTTTCTTCAAGTAATAACAGCCTCTCTTGAATTTGAACAAGAAGTTGGATTTGTGTGTTACCTTGTTTGATTAGGACAGTCGAGCTTGTAGCTGGTCCTTTGTAATCAGCTGGTTTGCAAATAACCAAGTGTTGGAGCTTCTATTCCTTCTGTAGCTTGAAGAGTGTCTATGTAGCTTGAGCTTGCCTGTGTATTAATATAGCTCATGTATTTGTCCAGGTTTCTACTTTATAAAGTAGAGCCTCAACTCTATTTAATTATCTTTTTAGTTCTTCAGACAACCTTATAGCTTGCTCTTCTATCAACACAGGTCGTTCTATATAGTTCTAAGAAGTAATTCTTGAACCTTTTGTTAAGTTTTTGAGGGCTTGTTGTAGTTTCCAATTTTCTTTCTTGAGGGCTTCTATTTCTTTCTGAATTTGTTTCAAATTCTTAAGGTGCACTTAACTAGATAGGCAGATGCGGTCGTAGATGACTGACAGGTTGTGAGCTAGTTGCTTTGAAGTTGGCTTTGTTGATGCTAAATCAAGGTATTCTAGGTTTACGGTTCGAGACTTAGTGTACCATTCCTGAATGGCTTCTTCCCATCGTTCAGACATTTATTTTTATCATAATACCCTTACGGCTTAGGAGTAGCTAAACCTTTTTGCTCATCCGACTCACAGCTGCCCATCCTTGGGTCTTACGCGCCCTGCGGTCTTTTGCAAATTGGTTTCTTGCTCGGTCGCCTTATCAAGTACTATGACACAACTCTTTTACTTCTTAACCCAATAATCTCCTTGCTTATGGGCTTATTAGGTCCAGCCTCTGTGCCATTCTAGGGGAGATTCCAGGTAATTCTCAAGGTTGATTTTTGGAAAAATTAGGATGAGCACCTATCGTCCCTTACCTTTTCCTAGAATACCCTAAAGGGTTTTAGTTAGCCATGGAAATCTTGCTCTAATACCAGAAATTAGGCGGGCGGGTGGAGGTGCTCGATTGTAACGTTGGAAAGGAAGAAAATGAAATTCGGGTTTTAAGATAAACATGGAGAGATAAATCGATTGATTGATTGAAAAAGAATGGTCAGGATCCTCTGGATAGCAATTTACGATCTAGAGAATGAACCACATAAGTTGATTAGTTGATGAGGATAGATTCCACCTATTTAATAAATGGGTTCATCCTCTAGACCGGAATATGCAGTCCAGAGGATATGTGCTAAAAAAGAAGCAATTCAAATAGAAATAATTAAGATTTTAGAAAGAAATTTAAATAATAAGATAAGAAAGGGAAGAAAAAGAAAAGGAAAACAGAAATGGATTTAAGGAAAGATTATTAAAAAAAATAAAAAGAAAGAAGAGTTATTAGATCTGTACTAATTGGAGAGTATTGAGAAGAAAAAATATAAATAAATAAAATGTTACTTAACTTGTCAAAATCGGAGAGTTATTAACATTGGTTTCACGCTAGATCAATTCTAAATTTATGTACGACAATACTCATGAACTATCTTGGTCGAGATCTAGATGGAAGTTGCGGATTTTAAATGCTACCGAGAGTTGAAAATGGTGATGGCGAGAAAGGTGAAGGAAGTTTAGGATTTATATTAAATGGGAGATATTAAAGAGAGCGAAGAAAAGGAAGAAAAGGAGGAGGAAAGGAAGAAAATGATTAATTTTTGGTGAACCACATAAATTGATTAATTGATGAGAATGGATTCCACTTATTTAATAAATAGGATCTATTCCCATCCTCTACATCGAAATATACGATCCATAGGATATGGGCTCAGAAAAGAAGCAATTCAAACGGAAATAATTAAAATTTTAGAAAGAAATTTAAACAATAAGATAAGAAAGGTAAGATAAAAGAAAAGGAAAGCAGAAATGGTTTTAAGGAAAAATTATTTAAAAAAATAAAGAAAGATATTTATTAGATCTGTACTAATTGGAGAGTATTGAAAAGAAAAAAATATAAATAAATATAAATCGGAGAGTATTTATTACTTAACTTGTCAACATAGAGAGAGTTATTACCATTGATTTATTCTTGGAATATAGACGGAATGCGTAGCTGTGCTGAACGTTTATCTATTTATATATAATAAATATAAATCTACGCCTCTTATTAATCGACGGCTCAAATTAATTTCTTTCGACGCTGCTACGATCCGATGGTTGCAAAGAGACCTTCACAGAGAAGCACCGATAATAGCTCTTATTCCGTTCACACTGCGTTCTTTTGTCTAAATAAATAAGAAAGCAACCGCAAGGTCCTCTGATGTTCTCTTAATCCTCCTCCGAGCTCCCGTCTCGCTCCAATCGCCTGCTTGTCTTCCGATATGGCTCCTTCTAAACCTTCCGGATCCGTCCATGACTTCACCGTCAAGGTATGTGCGTGCAGAAATTTTTTTATTTTGTTCACCATCATATGGATCATTATAACTGCGATTTTGGTACCTTGGTTCCTATGTATCTATATTGTTTTAGATTATGCTGTTTGTATTTGTGAAAGTCGTTGGTTTTTTTAATGAATTTAGAGTGTAGATGTAGTTGGCGCTTTAGGATTTTGATGTCCGATATTTAGGATAGGTTTGTAACTTGAGATAGTTTTGGATGGTCATCAGTTACCGATATGTAGATCTTCTAAGACTGTTTGCTTTTCAAGAGTAATTGTGCAGCTCGTGAAATATATTATAATTTATGAACAGGTCCTCTTAGTTTCCATGTTCTGGATTTGTATGTTCCTATTGCAAGGTGTTAGACACTGCCAAAAATTTTGTGATGATACATTCTTGCTTCATCTGTTAATTAATTTGGAGCTTTTGTTGAACCATTCTCTTCTTTTTTTTGAATAAGCAGGATTCAGATGATTTTCAGCCCATCAAATTTTTAGTCCTATCTTCTCATTTCTCGTTGGTTTGAAATCTGGAAAACTCATAATTTTTGCTAATAGAGGTCAAACAACATCTGTATATTCTTTTTCTTCGATTAGGATCAGATGACATCTTCATAATTCTTTTCTTCAATTGTAAGCTCTCCCTAGAAACTCTTCTTCTTGGGATATTTTGCTTTCTTTGGGTTTTTTTTTCACTATAATGAAATTATATCTTTCTATACATTTTATTCTCCATATAGCCGACCCCACCTAGTGGGATAAGGTCTGGTTGTTGTTGTTATTGTTGTTGGTTGTTGTTATATACATTTTCTTCAATTAAGGTCAATGACATCTTCCTATTTGTTTCCTTCAAATTTAATCTTTAGATGGAAACACTACTTATTTTTTCTTGGAGTTTTTTTATCAACTATACAAAGGCTATATTTCGCCATCCTTTTGAATGAGTTCATCATAAAACATCAGCATGTGTTTTATTGCTCCCAATATAGGATGCCAAAGGAAATGATGTTGATCTTAGCATTTACAAAGGGAAGGTTTTGTTGATTGTCAATGTCGCATCTCAGTGGTATTGTAGCTTAATTAACTTTTCCATTATCCTTACACTAATTGTAATACATTATTCGATTTATGTAGACTAGTTGTATTTGTATTGCTCATTAGTTATCTAATCTTATATTTATGCTTGTGATAGTGGGCTCACTAACTCAAACTACAAGGAGTTGACTCAGGTGTATGATAAGTACAAGGACCAAGGTATTTTCTTGCTTACTCAAATGACTTTATCTATCCTTACCTGAATTAGCTAGATACTATTTAACAAATAATGTTGTAATGCCACTAGAATGAATTACCTATACCTTGACTAATTCCTTTAAGACTTAGTTATTTTTTTAACTTTTGTGCAAAGTATTGTTCAACAATTTATGTGGCTTAATCCATGTGCTGACATGTGCGAGTAAAGGGATCAATATTCAAAGCCCGCCAAAAAGAGGCTTGATCAACTTGGGTGCCTTAACCATGTATAGCTCTACCATTGACCATACACTCACTTTTTTAGGCCTATAAATGGAGACCAATAGCCACATGAATAGGGTCTCTGAGTAATTAGCAATGGTAATCTACCAAGCTTTAGCAAATTTTCAGGCAACAAAAAAGTCACCACTTTGAATTAACTAGATGACTGTTCGTCAGCTTGCCACAATTACATTGTACAATTCCACTTCATCCCACATATTACTTTTCCACTGCAACTCCTAATACCAAGCCAATCCCACACTTATTCACTTCGAGGAAACTACTAGCCACTTGATCAAACTTAACTCACTTCAATCTAGCTCCTAGCAGTTCAACCATATTAAAACTAATTGCAATCCAATGTGGTGGAAATCATTTTAAACATCCTCTAGTCAACTTCCTTAACCAAGGTCAAAGATAGATCAAGGACCAGCAACCTTGTGTATGTATTATAAATTTACCCAAAACAGAATGAAGTTTCCAAGGAAATAAAAAACTCTCTCTTTCTCTAGCATCTTATCCAAAGACTCTTTCTTTCTCTGGCATCTTGCTATATTGCAGACTACCAATGAAGCTTATCCACTCTGGATTATAAAAAATGGTCCATCTCATGCCATCAGTTCATCAGTGACACTAAGTATACCTTGACAGGTCATGCAGATTGCAGAATTAATCTCAAACATTGAGCTGTGTTTTTGAGATTAAAATAGATCACTTTAGATTGCCTCCCAAATCTCTTGAATAGTTTGTAGAAGAGGTTGGGCACTCAATCTTTAGTTCCATTTAGTTTATCAGCTAGTCATGCCATAGCAAGGGCATTGTTTTCTTCCCATGTTGGTAATGATGCATCAAAAGATGGAGTTGGGCATGTTCCAAAGCAATAGCCATACTCCCATTTGCCTTTGATTACAAGAATAACAAATGGAAACCTTTGAAGTTTCTCTCGTTCAGTTTGTGTTGAGTAATTAGCAAAGAGTACTTGTTAAAAGATAGAGAAGGTGGGGAATCAGGTAGGAGGTTTTCTGGATTGATGGAGGTACAGGTAGTTTGACCATTGTTTTTTGGTTATGCATTACTATATTTTATTGAGCTCTGATACCATACGACAGGATAAAACTTGAAAAATATCTTTTTCCATCTATACAATCATTCTAAAAGGAATAAATAAAAGGTGATTGTCCAAAAATAAGAAAAAATAATATTTTTTTTCTAAGCTAGAGACAAATCCCATAATTAGGGGAGAAAACAATAGGAAGCACATAATTACTAGAAGCATCAACAAATTCAATCCTCTAAATTACATCCCTTCAGCCAATCCTCCAACAATTCACACTTTTTAAATTAGGCAGAATCCATGGCTGCGACATTGTTATAGATTGAAATGTTTCTCATTTCTTGGAACTGCAACAATGAGAGGAGAATCTAATGATAAAGTTGTAAGATCTCAGGTCATTCATAGATCGTGCTTTGTCTTCTATGCTAATCCTAGTTGAGGTTTCTACCTGTTAATCAAGGTGAGAGGTTAACGACATCAGTGGGGAGATTAATGATTTTTATAGAATTCAAGATTGGGGATCTGCATAGCATTAATGACTACCCAAGTGGTTATTTCCAGCCTCCGTGAGACCTTGCAAGGACAGCTTCCAGATTGTGAATGGTCCAAGATTTTAGATGGGCTTAGAGAGTTAGTTTGGGTACCATTGAATATGCATATAGCTTGTTTGAGGCCTGAACAAAGGGTGTGTTATTAAGCTTTCTAGTGTTCCTTCAGTCCGTTTGGACAAAACCAGCTTCGACAATAACATAGTGCTTTATCTAAAATTAGCTTTAATGATCCTTCTGATGGGGAGACTAAGGTTGAGGTGAATATGTGGAGGCTCAGATTGTTGACATTGACCCATAGTTGGGCAATTGTCTGAACAATGAGGTGTTCAAGATGTAACAGTGCATTTGAGATGGAAAATGCCAAGGGGATACCATAGAATAGTTTAGTTCACTAATCCAGCATCTAGTTTAGTGTAATCCTAGCCTAACTGCCGACTCTAGTTATAATTATCTACTTTTGGGATATAGGATTAACATAGCTGACTAGCCAAGTGGGTATTGATGTATATGCTAGATTGGGTGGTGTATTGTTTGGCCCTGAAAATTTTCATTTTTCATTTCAGAAAAATAGAATTTGCAAGTTGAAAAGATTAGTAAAATTTATATTTAACGTTAACTTTATTTGAAATGTGAATATAATTAGTAGTGAATTGTGTGATAAATATTTATTATTAGTATTTTCAATTTTCAGTGACCTTATTTTTTTTCTCTGAAAACTAAAACTGAAAAATATAATTTTTCACAAACCAATGTCTAATATTAGAAAGTAGAGAAGCAAACAAAAAAAAGTTTCATTGGGTAGTTCATTTCTCTAAACTTCTAACTGCCCTGATTGCTTGCGTGGAACAGGACTAGAGATTTTGGCTTTCCCATGCAATCAATTTTATGGACAAGAACCAGGAACCAATGAACAAATTGTTGAGTTTGCTTGCACTCGCTTCAAAGCTGAATATCCTATATTTGACAAGGTTAGACCACACGTAGATCTGGCATTGTAATAATTTTTCATCGCCGTTGATTTCACAAGACATAAATCTTCCAAAGGACTATGCCTATTCTGCTCGTTACCTATATATTTGAATTGTTTTGTCATGTTTGAGAGAAGAAAAAAAATCAGTCGGTGCCTAGAGGTGGTTGTAATTCTTTGCAGGTCTTTTAGTTGCATACCTTGTTAAGTGTTGTTTGTACCTGAATATTTCAATCCGTCTCAAGTTGAACTCATTTCCTACTTTAGGTTGAAGTAAATGGTCAAGGTGCTGCACCTATATACAAGTTCTTGAAGTCCAGCAAAGGTGGCATTTTTGGGGATAGCATCAAGTGGAACTTCACTAAATTCTTGGTTAACAAGGATGGTAAAGCAATCCACCGCTACGCACCAGCCACATCTCCTCTGAGCATAGAGGTAACAAAATCTCCTCGGTTCCTTCCACAAACCATTTCTCAAGACATGCTCGAAACTACTGATGATAAAAGCTACAATTCCATCTCTAACATTTTATCCTGCAACCTTCTGCAGAAGGATATCAAGAAGTTATTGGAAGTTTCCTAAATTCCATATGGACGCACCTCAATGCAAAGATCCAACTCTAGCAAGAATGGAAATTGAACGCAGTTTAAATAATGTGCCATAGGCAGAATATATTTTCTCACGGGTTTACTACTTTTGTCTGTGGTTGATGATCTTATTAGTATTCTATATCATGGTTTAAAATGTCATGCTGAGACAGTCAAAACGGGTGAATTATCTCGTTCTGCTCGGCGACCGGCACTGGCACGACCTCAGCACCAGACCCACGACAGATGCAACGTGTTGCGTGACCCCATGCCCGACACCATACCCATGATAGTTGCGACGTATTGCGCAACCTCGTAGTCGTAGCGAAGGGATCGGTCGACCTCGCAACAGTAGCAGATGGGTCGCATAACCCTTTCCCTGCTACCACGGAGACGTGTGACCCTGTGACTGCTGCATAGGGGTCGCACGACCATCGTGGTCGCCCTAGAGGAGTCACGTGATACCCGTGGCCAAGGCTGATGGGTCGCGCAACCCCGCAGTACCGCCGAAGTAGCGTGAGCTCGTGAGTGGTGTTGGATTTTAGATTTTTTTAAATTAAATTTAGGTTAATTATTTTAATCAATTCTAGTTATGATGGAGATAATCTAAACAGACTTTATTAAACTCTCATAAAAATTTTATTTATTTATTATCTATTTTTATATCTTTTCTATTTTTTAAAGATTATTTTTTCTATTTTTTATTTTTAAATATTTAGGTTAAATATTTTATTTTTTTAATTAATATATTTTATATTTAAAAAAATACTAAAATTATATTGACACGACACGATACGGTTCCGAAACTGTATCGTTCCGATCTAAGATCGAAATCTCGATACGGATCAAAATTTTAAACTGTGCTCTACATACATCCGCTGTCTCTTATAAATCATGTAAACTCCATATTGCCGGTCATTCATCTTGTTTATCTTGTCAAATGACTGGAAGGCCAAGGTATTGGTAGGTTTTCAACAGTAGATTTGTGTCAATTTTTGAACCTGCTAACTGCCATGGGCAAACCAATAATGTTGGATCGAAAGCGCTAGAGGGGATAGCGCTCATGGATTTCGCGTTCGTTTCGGAAGATTATGAGTAAAACACAGCGGAAATAAAACAAACAATGCAAACACTAAGTTTTTACTTGGTTCGGAGCTAGGGCGACTCCTACTTCAAGGCACACACTCGTTGAGCGTTTACTTTGGGTAATCACTATAAGTTCGGAAATTTACAAGTTTCAAATACAAGCAAAGTAGTAATGAAATTATACCGACAACAAAAATAATAAGTTTGAACCTCCTGATCGTCGGGTCTTGTTACAGCTTTTCTGGATCGTCCTTTGAGCAGCACGGAAAAGAAAGATTGTGATTTCGTTGATTTTCTAAACTTCTGCTCGAGACTGTCTTATAAGACCCCCGGAGGGCGCCTCCAACACTATGGAGGGCACCCTCAACCCCGCCGATTTCGCAGCATGAATGACCTCTAAACAGGTCGTCGCTTATCTGCCTGAGTGCGCCTCCAAGCCCATGGAGGGCGCTCTCGCGCCAGTGTCTAGGGCGCCCTCAAGCTCCATGAGGGTGCCCTCGCGCCTTGCTGTGAGGTCTCTGCATGCGACCTGAGGCAACGATGTCCAATTTACTTCCTGCAAAATACATTAGTCTAACAAACTAACAATACCCTGTAAAATAAAGTTAGCACAATATGGACATGATAAATAAAGTATTTTGACAGTTTCAGACTATCCGGTTCTGAGTTCGAATTCCCGTCCGAAAATCCTAGGTCGAACTGACATCTACTGTTCCCTCACTAGGGAACGCGCCCTTACTTACTCCACTCAGGAGGGTGTTTACTTATTGTCAGTCCTCCTAACCGATTGGACTTTTGCTTAGCGCCCAAGGCTCCAGGACTTTCTGCTGGACGTCCGCTCCACGACCCGCCCAGTTTTTCACCTAGTTCGTGATACCAGAACTTTCCACTTAGAGTCCTTGACTTTAGGACTTTTGCCCAAAGCCCTCGACCCGCCAAGACTTTCCGCCTAAAGTTATTACCATCCCCTAGAACCTAGGGTTACCACCCCCTAGGGTTTTCCCTTTGCCTAACCACAGCTAGGACTTTTCTTTACCTAGGGTTACTACCCCCTAGGACCTAGGGTTACCACCTCCTAGGGTTTTCCACCTGCCTAATCGCAGATAGGACTTTTATCTAAGTACACTTAGGGCTCTCCTGTAATCTTATTCAAACATGTTAGATAATAAAACAACTTAACTTTAGACACTTTGATATAATTAAAATACAGATTCAATGGTCGAATATTTTCTAGACCAACAAATAATACCTAATATTTTCTACTCGCACATGACCCCAGTAAGATCCTCATTGTCGAGCACCTTTGAATATAAACTTGAACGACATTTTCATACTGGTAGATGGGTCAAGCATTCTAGCGAGTTAATTCACATTTGGGAGCTTATTGGAATGCAACTATTTAGAAATCATACAATGTACCTCTAGGAGTTTGGTTAAGAGGCACGAAAGCATAAATCTAAAACTGAATCACGACCTCTCGGAAGGTGATTGGAAGGGTGCTTAGGCAAAAAAACGTAGGTACTCAGAAACCCACCAAAGAACAAGAAGTCTGCCAACCACATGGAATACATTATCTATGTAAACTTGGTTCAAAACCCATAAAGCATTCTTTGGTACCATAGGCCAGATGAGAGTGAGGTTTTCTTAGCATGATTGTTCAATCCCTATGAATTATAATAATTAATCTCTTTTTCTTGTTAAATGAAATATAATTCTATAATCTTGAATTGCCAATTGAACAGAAAAACAAAAGATACTTTACTTCTTAAAGATGGAACTATTACCTGGTATCATGACAATTCTTGACAACTTTATCATGGTCGAAGAGTGATCTAATTTTGAACGACAAGGATGATATCAATTCTTAGTCAATTGACAAAAGATAGAAACAGAGGGTAGTCTTCAATGTGATTCTCTCTGTCATGTGTGTGTTACACCTCATTACTCTTGTAAAAATAATAAAACATGGATAAGGACGATGACTACCCAATAACTTGACTTCATTTCTACAATTCAGATGGAAATTCAACTTAATCAAGCATCAATTCGAGCACCTTAAAATAGCCCCTAGTGTACAATTGAGCTCCTGATATCTCTTTCACCCATCTTATACATGACAAAGGCAGGGCATCTACCACAGCTAGCATCTTACCCTGTCGGTTTGCCTATCTTTTCTCATCAATTGAGACTCTCGATCCGTAGGAATTAATGTCTGATTCCATCTATCGCTCGTACCAAACTTGCCTCTACATTCTTGAGCCTGAGTTAGTCAATGTGTTTATTAGTCTTGAGAATTATTATCATTCTGTCGATTTCTTAAATAAACTAAACTCGAAGAAACTTTGATCTGACTGAATTTTTAACTCCATCCACCAGTTCAGATCACTGGCCCGTCCGAATAAAAAAACACTGGAGCTAAGGGACGATCGAGCAGCACCGACAGCAGTGTGGAGCACACGGCGGCGACGTCTCCACCTTTAATTTATCCATTTCGGTTTTACTGCCAAATCATGCAGCAGAAGAGGTGGCGTTGGATTCCGGCGAAGGCAGGCCACGGCAATCATTCGAGTGTTTGACTGGCCAACAACGTCATGTCTCCAATAATTCAGAGACCCTGCTGTCCTCCACACACTGTCCAGAGTTTACTGTCAGGAAAGGGATTTATTTAAATCCATAATGACCAGGTAAAGTCTCAATGATTAATGAAGAGAAAAGAACTGCGAGGATATATAATTACCAGATAGATGCTTAATTTGTTGCCGACTTAATTGCTTTCATTCTTGGCTTAGTTTGTACATAATCTTCAAGTTTTTTTTTCTTTAATTTGTGAACTGGCACTTGTCTGTTCTAGATAATGAAACCAAAAGATCTATTGCAATGATCATTCTACTGACTGTTGATTTGTATTTCTCGACTGTAACATCCAAACCACTCTGTCGTGTCGTATTTATATATCCACAAGCAAGCATTATAACCTCAATGATTTGAGAGAGAATTAATACAGAGAAATGATGAGTTGGTGCATGTTAGCAAAGTTGCAGGCTGCTTGTCCCCTCCGGGTTCCAGCTCTGCTGCCGTTGCCATGTCCATCTCAGATGCAAGCTCACATGTCACCCAGCTCCTCCCACGTTATTTGTCCATTAGAAAAAGGATAATCAGAAC
>JBBMJZ010413103.1:6371552-6389976 GCA_037833815.1 Zingiber zerumbet | reverse complement strand
AATTAAACTTAAACCTAAGTATATAAATATATTTTACCCTAAATGTTTCGCCGATCCCCTCTTCCTCTCTTGCTCTCGACGCCGACCCCCAACCTCTTCCCTTTCTCTCCGTCTCCCCTCTTGCGGCGTCGACCTCCTCTTCATCTTCCCCAGACGACGCGTCGTCTCACGACGCCTCTCCTTCCACGGGTACAAAATCCATCTGCCAAGGGAAGTCTTGAGCCCTTCCCCTTGTGCCGTTCCCTTCCTCTCGCCTTTGCCTCGATTCCCCTCTTCCACTCCTCTGGTCGATCGAGATCTCTCCACCGTCGCCTCCTCGGCCGACCACGATCTAGTGCTGAGCCTTCCTCTCCCAATGCTCTCAGTTTCTCCTCGCCTCACTCCACCGATCCGTGCCCTAGCTCTTTGAATCGCCACTCCGCACAGTCATCTTCGGCCAAGAGAGGGACATCCGAGCCCTAGCTTGGCTGGAGTAGGTTGTAATCAGCTTCCAGAAGGTTACTTCATCCTACTGGTTAGATATCAAGCTACTACCGGTGATCTTTTCTTTGTTGATCTCAACAGTCGTTAGATCTAGCCCACCGAGAGGGAGCCGCCGATTGTGTAAGTCTGCTGGTTTAGGTTTTAAATTCTTAGAGATTAGGGTTTTAATCTCATTAAGGGAAATTGTCTAACTGTGATGGATGTCCTGGCAGTGACTTCTGGGTAGTGTCGGCCACAAGTTTTTGGCAGCAACATCTTTCGGCAAGCAATTTTCGACAGCTGCTCTACCTGACTATGGATCAACAGGAGAGGCTTTGGGTTGGGGGTAAGGTGTTTGAAATTTGTTTCTTGCTGTAGCTTAAATCCGAATTAATGTTGGTATGGTTAGGGACAGCTGGTCATGTGGTTTCGGTATATTGAGGTTAAAATGTTGGATCTAATATGAGCTTTGGGTTAGATCCGATTTATTTAGTTAACCAAGATTAATGGATGAATTCATAAGGATAGTTAATGATCATATCTATTAGGGTTTCCCCTAGTTTTGGGAGATTTTATTAGCTATTTAATTTATAAGAACTTAACTAAATAAAATACATTGATGTAGGACTCTGTTGAGACCACATCACGACATGGGATCTATCTGATACGACATTCTTTTTAAGGCGGGTACATTTGATTTATCTCTTTTGATATTGTCATTTTGATATGCGTAGTAGGTTATAGCTAGTAGTAATGATTATGTTTATATCTGCTTGTCAAGTTACCACTTGATACTCGTAGTATGCCCATATTGTTATCTGTTATGCATTTATCTTTTGTCCACTTGATTTTTGCCATGTGTACTTATGTTCATAGAAGTAGTAACATACAATGCAGTACCGGATACCTGTCTAGCTACTCGATATACTTGGCATGTGTACCTAGTTTTATTACCTTGCATGTATACCTAGATCATTGTTATGGACTCAGTTTTCCTATTGGTACACATTATGTGGAGGCTGGTATTTTTAGGATTTACATGCTTTAGTGTCATGCGCCATTTTACATAATTGCATGCTGAACGATTGTCGACTCTATTGTTGTTGAGCACATCGCCAGTTGCATGATCTGCACACACAACTACTCATGAGTTAGTGGTATATCAGACAAGGTGTGTACAGTTTGCTCTGTCAAGGCTCTGCTGGTCCGCTCATGGGTAGTGATGACAACAGCGTGGTAGCGGGCAGGGATCCCTCCTCTTAACTATGACACAGGGATATGAGAGCTTAGACTCTCCCACTATGTTTGGGGTAGGAGAATAGGTGTACTCCAGCAACATCCTGTCCACTCGGTCACTCAGGTGTAGTTGTGACAGAGTGCACATTTGTCATAGCCTTACCCACTCGACCTCACCATAGCGTGTGAGGTGGCTGACTAGCGTCAGGGGTGACCATGTCATTTGCATCATATGCATGGATTGCATTTATTATTTGTGATTGCTGCATTCTGGATGCTGCATTTTTGGTGGTTGCATATGATTGACATGCATACAGGAGATATGGTGTATTTGGTCTGACGACCCTTATATTCGGATAGGAGGTCCTAGTGAGTACAACTCCTTTTGTTGTTCAGTTTTACATTACCTGTTATTGATCAGGAGACTGCACTACATGATTATTACTGATACTTATATCTTATTATACATGTCAGTTTGATACCCGCTGAGTTATTGAACTCTCTCCATTGATTTATTCCTATTTCAGGTTGAAGTCGTTAGGAGATTCCAGTTGCTAGTCCCCACTCCGTGTCGGGACGGTTTTCCATCTTTTGTTTATTGTTTTGTGTATACATACTTATGATGTGTGTGTATTGCACTCATGGATTTTATATCATGATTTGGGTATGCTGCCCATGTTTTCTGCTACGATAGTTTCCGTTGTGGTGATGTTTTTCCTCGTTGTAGTGGAGTAGGTTTATTATTAAACTGTGTGGTTATGATTTATTGTATAGTCAGCCGGAGGCTGTACTATTATAAACTGCGTGGAATGTTTATATATTTTATTGTATATGTTCCGATCGGGTTGACCAAGGATTGAGAGACCATGAGGGCTGTGTATTAAGGACTTAGATTGTCACTGGTTTAGGAGAGATATTGTCGAAATTTCATCGGTAGGGACTCCTCTGGGGCATGACATCTAGGGTGCCTCTAGTGGATAAAATTTTATCCACGCTCATAACGGTCAACTAATAGTAATAGTCATCTCAAAGCGCTTCCATTGGAGGCGTGAGGGCACCTCTAACATGTTTGGAGACACCTTCCACTAAAAGGCATGAGGGTGCCTCTAACATGGTTGGAAGCACCTTCCACCAAACGGCGTGAGGGCACCAACAGTGTTGGAGGCGCCTTTCGCCAGGCTGCTCGATCAGTTAACCTTTAAAACTGGTAAATTCTTCCTCACTCTTCTTTGGTTGATGCTCCGTCCGTTCGGATTTGAGCTCACCCGAACCTAACTCCAACATTCTCCTTGAGCAAGCTTCCTCTCTGGTTTCTCATCCCTCTAACATCGTACACGCCCTTCTTGTCCACTAGTGTACTCTTTGGCAGCTTTTTATTCTTCAGATGCACCGAACTTGTCGGCTGCCTTCCCATATCATCCTTCTCATTTACTATGTCTTCTGCTCGACTTCTTATATTCCTAAGCTCTTACACACTTAGACATAAGACATCAAAACCGTAGGACCTAATTAACTTAGTTGACCACATCAAAACTAACCCGGATACTTATATATTCCTTGATATTTATAGATCCTCCCGCATATATTGTAGATAAGTCTCCATAATTATATGTTTGATTTATTTTATTTTGGTGACTCCTTTTTTTGCTCGTCGATTTGCCAAAAATTAGAGATTATTCCAATTTTCTAACGTGATGCAGGCTAGCTTTTTCCTACTACTCTTGGGATTATTCAATACATGTCGAATATGATCGTCACATTATTTTGAAAATTATTTTAATTTCCAATTCTTGATAAGGGTTCCGAATAAATGACCACTGAAATGGAAAAAAATAATTGATTATATATTTATTTAATTATTTCATATACAAAATTAATCAGTTATACCTTAAACTCGCACCACTAAAGTTCTTTTATGGGTCCTAAAGTGCTTGAGTATGACAATGAGTCTCCTCTCTAGTAATTATTTATAATTTTATTAATCTGGTGAATACCACTTACAAAATTTTCAAACCTATCATAAAGTTAAAAAAACAATGTTAAATAATTAAGATAGTAAAAAAATTATAATATTTTTAATACTTACAAGTCTCTAAAAGGGACTATATGTGGTCGAGTGTCAAAAATCTCAGTCAACAAGTGTCTGGCTGGTACCAACGAAGGTTAATGGGAAGGTCATACCGACAACTGGAGTGACAAAGGTGAATGGGATGGTACTGGTGACTGGACATGTGAAGGTCCTGCTTGATCAGGGGGTGCATAGGTACCGTGCTGGTAGGCGGTGAATCAATCTGGTTGGTGCTAGAACTCTGTCATCTATGGCCACCCCATCGAAACTGTCAACCAAAAATCACAATTAGAATAAAGCAAATAAAACTTGATGCTTAATGAAGAACCTGAAAAACTTACAATATGCACAATGAAGATATGAGAGAGTGCGAGAATATGTGACGATAATGTTGCCTCTAATGACCTATAGGAAAAAAATACACAGCATACACAGATAAAATATATAAATTTAACAATGAGATAATATATATTACTAATTGAGCTACGAATTTTATAAATTTGCAAATTAAAACTAAATTTAGTTATAAAAAAACCTTATCCTACACGTCAAAAATCAAAGTCCTTATTATCATCCTCATTCTCATCAGTGTCATCATCGTTGTCCTCCTCCTCCTCCTCCTCCTCATCCTTATTATTATCATCATTCTCATGAATTTTACTTGCATCTAAATTTATTACTACTCCGCTAGGATCTCATAACATTGGAATAATATATTTCTCGGTCTGAAATATATTTGCAACTTCGTCTTGTTGATATCTAATGTCTTCTGAACATTCCTCAATTTTTTTTCCATTCTTTCATTTTACAAAACAACCCACCAATCAATTTTCAATCTAGGATATTGAGCATAGAAAACTTTAATCGCTTGATGTGCCAAAACAAATAGTTCATATCTCTTATACAATCTTTTATAATTTATTTCAACCAAATATACCATGGATACACCTTCATCCCTTTGACAGGGTCAAACCAGCGATACATAAATAAGATAACTCACATTTCTGGGTCAGAGTAATATATCTCTATAATTTCATCTAGTAAACTATGAAAATTAATGCTTGTACCTCCATCGTTGGATGACTAAACACATACCCCACTATTCATTGTAGTCTTCCCATTTTCATATTCTTGAGTATGAAAATTATATCCATTTATGAAATATGCTAGTCAAGTGCGTACCATTGCTTTTGGACCTCATGACAGATGGATTAGCAATTCTTGCTCAATGTGAGCTTGATTAGCATAAACCTAAACTCAAATAAATATATTATCCATTTAAAAGTTAAGATATGCGTAAATCAAATTTAGGTAAAACTACTTACATATGATTTAAATCATGGTGCAGATTCTTCATCACAAAAACGATCAAACTCTAGCGTCAGCATTTTAGAATAAAAGTTTTGGAAAATCCTATCATAAAAATTGAATTATAACATAAATAATTTATGACTCAAGAAGAAATAGGAAATATATAATAATTCAAAATATGATGATACTTCTAGATAATTAAGTAAAATATATGCATGGGCTGCCTGTCATTCTTGATCAATTAAGTATCTCTGCTTATATGGTCTACTTGGTTGACCAAGATAGTTAAAAATTTAGAATAAATTTAAATTATGATCAATAGGACTTTCATCATTTCTTTCCAGTCTTTGTCTTTTGGTCTGAACGTAAGACTCAAAATAATATGATGCAAAAGTCGTTACTTCTTCCATAATATATGCATTAATAATAGAGACTTCAACATGTGCCTTATTTTTCACTTTTTTGTCTTCAAAGGATATAGAAATAATATTGTAATATAACAATTTGTATTAGATATTAATATATAAAAAATTAAATTTTTATACATTAATAATGAAATATAGAAGATGCAAACTATACCTTTCAAATTGATACATCCATTGAAAATAGATAGGTCCTCCAACTTTGGCCTCGTATGACAAGTGAATCAAAAGATGTTCAATTGAATCAAAAAACACTAGTAGAAATATCCTTTCTAAATTGCAAAAAATGATTGAATGTCTCTCTCTAACTTCTCTATGTGTGAATGTCTCGAAGCTATTGAGCAAATACCATGAAGGAAAATATTTAACTCCATAATGGCACCCCATATAAAATTTGATAAGAGTTCTTTTAAAGTAATAGGAATTATTCTTTCCATATAATAAATGCATTAACAATCATAACTTTTCAAAATAATTAATTTGCATTCCTTCATATCGACACATCTTCCAAGATTAGAGACATATCCATTAGGAAATCTCAATGATTTCATCCATTCACAAACAACATGTCTTTGTTCCTTATTCAATATATAAAATACCTTTGGCTTTGATCTCCTACTACTTTTATTCATATCAAGAGTGGGTCGTTTATAAAGGAGTCGCATATCTTTTCTTACATTCAGATTGTCTTTTATTTTTTCAGAGATATCCATCACTGTATTTATCATATTATCAAAAATATTCTTCTCAATATGTATTACATCGAGATTATGATGATTCAAATTACTAAACCAATATAGTAAATCCCAAAATATATTCCGTTTAGTCCATTTATGTGTACTTCCATATTCATATATCATATGCCTCTTCAATAATAAATGGAAAGTGAAGCACTCAATACCAAATATTTTGACCTATTAATCTCAATGGCGAAGGTGTTCTTTCAATTATATTCCAAGTGAATTCATCTTTATTCCTTCTAAAATTATGATTTTGTGGTAAAAATTATCTATGACAATCAAAATAAGTGACTTTTCCCCATGTTTCAATATAATCGACGTTGATCTCTCCATACATATTGGGCATCCTAAGATCCCAGCAGTACTCCAACCCAATAGCATACCATAAGTGAGAAAGTTATTTATGGTCTAAAGGAAAACAACCTTCATTACAAACATCTAATTAGTATGAATGCCATATGTAGGAAAACCTTCATCCCATAGTTGCTTTAACTTTGTAATTAGTGGTTGCATATAAACATCTATTATCTTCTTCGAATTTTGAGGGTCAGACACAACCAATGTTAAAAATATATATGATGTTTTCATGCACATCCCATGTAGAAGATTATACGGAGTTAATATAACTGACTAACAAAAATAGTGTCTTCCTGATTTATCAAATGAAGCAAATTTGTCAACACAAATACCTAACCTAATGTTTCGAGTCTCCTTCACAAATTCAGGATATGTTCTATCAAAATTTTTCCACACCTCTGCATCTGATGGAAGACACATCAACCCCTCTTCTATTCGATGATTTACATGCCAAGTCATGTGTTCAATAGTGGTCTTTGGTGCATAAAGCCTTTGTAACATAGGAGTTAAAGACATATAAAACAACTGACTATATGACTTGTGTCACTGTTGACTCCTTTTGGTGCTCTTGTACATATCTTGATTATAGAATTTATAAACATCTACATCTATATCATCTCCCCAATATAACATACAACATCTCTACAAACATCAATTCTTTCAATCAAAAGACCTAATTCTTTTGTAATTTTTTTATACTGTAAAAATTATTAGGAAGTATATGATCACACGACAATGCCTCTTTAAAGCTTGAACAAAATTATTAAAATAATTTTCTGACACATTATGCTCTACCTTGATATTCAACAGTCTTGCAGTGAATGGTAATTTAGTATGACTGTCATAACCATCCCATAATAGTTCATCTGTAGCACTCAATATTTCCTAAAATTTGAGACATGCTTCATTATTCATATTTTCATCGACACCTATTACTTGTCCCTCTTCTAATAATTATGCATAAGTAGTAAACATTTGCTTAACTATTGAAGGGTATAACTTTGATCTTTAGAGACTTATATTTTGTGTCCATAATAATCCTTATCAGATATAAATGATTCACCATGATATGTCCAATTATAGTAATTTACAGTAAAACCAAATCTATAAAGATACTTTGAAACTTTACTAGACAGTAAAAATTTACCATTGTAATACTTTCTTCAAAGACACCTTATCAGATTACTATCTATAAACTCAATATTACTAAATGCAAAATTTAAAAACTGTTTCAACCCAATCGTACACTCATTAATTAAATCCTGGCATTTAGGTAAATTCCTTTTATACATCTAACTCCTTTCACTCCGCATTTTGTCTATTTCTAATAAATTGCATTAATAAAAATTTCTAGACAAAACACACTAATGACCAACATGTACTTAGTTCACATACAAATGAAAATAAAATATAACAAAGAAAATAAAAATATGAGATAGTACAATAGGCAAATTGGTATCATTATGAAAATAAGGACGGGCGACATTACTTAACAAAGGTAAATAAGGACAGAGGGAGGTCACGACTGCCCATGATTGGTAGGGGCTAGTGGCGTCTGCCCTCGGTAGGGCTGGCTCGGTACGATATACCGATACCAAATTTCCATATCGTATATCGTATATTTGTAAAAAAATGGTAAATCCAAAAAGAGGGAAAAGTTGAAAATTAAAGTTATATAAGAGAAATCAAACCTTTAACTTTCTTGCTGAAATCTGAGAACAAACTTGGTGGAGAGTAGAGACGATGAATGGGGATGAGAATAGAGAAAATTTAAACAAACTAAAACCTATTAAAGCCCAAAACCCTAATTGAAAAAATAAATAATTTATAAAATAATTTATTCAGTATTTTAGTATATACTAAAATATCGAAAAATAATAACTTTTATACTAATTCTGATATCGAAAATTTTGGTATGGTATTATACTGTACCAAAATTTTTGGTATACCAAAAATTTCAGTATGAATGATATATATCGGTATGGTATGTGTAGTATACCAATTTTTTTTGTATTTTCCCCACCCCTAGCCCTCGGTCGATAGGGGTGAGTGCGCACGATCTCCGTCTATCATTCCTACATTAATGCTATCATTATTAAAATATATCATTTCTACACAAATGCTTTTATTTTGCATTTTGCATATTTCCAATTTATTAAAACATGAATAAAAATTACTACACAAAAAATTAGATATGATACTAAAGGTAAATATGTATTTAGTTCACATACAAATTGAATGAAAATATAACAAATATAAGTAATAACATGAAATAATATACTAATGTTATCATTATTAATTAAAGTCATGGGTGTAGGAACACGGAACAAAGGTCAACAAAGACGTCGAGTATCTCTCCAAATACATCTAATATAGACTTGCAGAAATAAAATTTCACAGCCAAATATACAGGTCAATAAACATAAATAGGCTCACAATAAACAACATCATAAGGTTGGGCTCAGCTAGCAAGTCTTGGTCGGCTTGGCCTTTCTAAGGTTAGGCAAGGGTAGTGCGGGCTGGGCTAGGGACTAGTAAAGGATAGCTGGGGATAGCCTCGGACACCCGCAGAGAGCTAGGGCCAAGCGTGGACGACAACACAAGGTGGGCCGAGGATGACAGTCGGCATTGGACCCCCATGTTGGCATCAACCCCTCGCGGCACCTCCCTTGTATATTATTTTTCTAGTTCTTTAGTAACTTACATTCTTGAGAATGTATATTATTTCTTTATTACTCTTTTACATTATCAATCATTTAGTATTTGTCTTCCTTCCCAGTATCAATAATTTAGCATTTTCTATGGATTGGAAATTATAGTTTATCTTACTATAGATGCATTCTTTCTTTTTCTACACTAAACAATTTCTATGGGAACAAATGCACTCTCTAGGTGCATAGAATATGAAGCGATGATAAAAGGGGGCCCATTAAGTACAGGTCAAAGAATGGAGATAGCAATCGACGTAGAGGTCAAAGTCAAGCTGGTCAACGCCAGAATGACAAAGGGCTCACTTATAGTGGCCAAGCGAAGGTCGCCTACAATGGCCGATCGGTGCACATAGTATCCGATCGACAAGAGACTTGTCTGAGTAGAAGGAGGAAGCAACTATACCCGGTCACCATAAGGAAGAACAGTTGAGGCCGATCGAGCGATAGGTCCCAGCCAAGCAGCTACCTCGCTCGATAGAGTAGGAGGATCATTGTCGTATCTCTCAATATCCTTTTGGAAGGTAATACCGCTGACACAGGGCATGGTCAATAGGCGGATTGTACGACTAAAGCTTCTACTTTTTTGTCAAGGATATGCATGCCCTGTTAATGTATGGTGTCAGAGGCATTTTCCTAATAAATTAGAGAACATGCCCATGACCAGTTGGAGAACATGCCCATGTCTCGAGAGAAGTACGCACGTCGCACACCAGGGCACTATATAAAAGGGGTCCATACACCAGCAGAAGTATGCATTATTCACTATTCGTGCTTCTGCTACTATTGTTCCGTCTTCTTCTTCTTATTGGTGTTTGACTTGAGTGTCAGAGGGCCAACGTCAGGGACCCCTTCCCTAGCTCGGCACTGACATTTCTTGTATTTTTAGAGCAAAGCGAGGTCCACCTCCAGTCCATGCAGCAATCACATCTCCAGCTTTCCATCTCCACGATTTTTGGACAGGATTAAGGTATATAGAAAAATCAACTCATTGATTTTCATTGTAATTTTGTAGCCAAATGGAATAAATTAACTTGTATTTGTGGCCTGCTGCGGGAATGATACATAAGGATGTAAACTTTTTTTTTTTTTACTATGTTATTTGCTAATTTTATTTTCATTGAGTGATTTATTATTTCTAATTTATAACTAACTATTGTTTGTGCTAGGAATGACTCCTAAGAGTCAAACTAAGAGGAAACCTAGTTGCAACAAATCAGTACCTCATAGCGTATGACTTCAGCATCAACTGGAGCACCTCCTTTCTTTTTTACTTCTTCAACTCAAATGCATTATTTCGATGTGAGTCAACTTCCTACCATTGTCTTTCAACTAATAGAAGAACAATAACACATATACAACAAATGTGACAGCTAAAATTTTGCAAACAATAAAACTTATACTCTTAATTCACACATTCACAAACTACAAAATAAATGAAAAGAAAATGTATAACTAATCGTTAACAACATATCTTTAAAGTTTAACTACATTCTATATCATTGTTAATCTATATTTACAACACCATAGAAGTATATAACACAAGTTATTTATAACATCAAAGTTTAAACAACAAATAGGTAATACGAAACTTGTTGCAAAGAAAAAAAAGGGATTTGATACTTACAAATTTGTCTTCCAGAGAAGCAATACTTATTCATCCCTGTGCATGAGTTCCTTTTTTATTTTTTTTTCCATTTTCTCGATTTATTTTTGAACTTTTCTAAAAAAAAGTTGATGTTTTACTAGGAATATCCATAACTATATATAAAAATTGTCAATACTAGTGATTACCTTAGTAACCTTCCAATGCTCACATAATCTTTCCCAAACTTCTGTAGCCAGGCCATGAGGAATAGGAAGAATGGACACAAGCTCCTCTAATGGGATATTAGAGTCATAAGACGTAGCTTTAACTTGGGTCCTCCATCGCCTCCATGCAACTCCCATCATTTGCTTCACAAATTCTCGGTGTTGATTGGAGATTATGAGTCATGCCTATAAACATAAAATTAAATATGCTAATGTTTGAAACTCATGTGTGATATTAAGTACTTCTCAACTTACAATAACAAGTTTCCATGCCTCCTCCAACCGATGCTTTGGAATTTTTCGCCAGTCTAAATAATCAAGGGGCAACAAAACTCCATTCCGAGCTATTGTCCCCACATAATTTGCTAGTACCGGTTGTAAATCACCGTAAGGCTGGCCTCTTTCATTAAATGTGACATGTAGCAAATCATCGTGATGCAATGCATGAACATCCTTCATTACAGTCCTCCCACGTCTATTCGGCTGCCTCTGCGAAGCCAACACTGCATCTTCGCCGGATAAATATATATGTAAAATATGATTGTTTTGTCATGCGTTAAACTTAATTAAATATATAAAAAATATATTTCCAACCTTCCTCATGGAACTCCTCATCATGTTGTTGTGATGCTAGTGCATTGTTTTGGGTTTCCGATGGTGAAAGTGATGTCGTGTCTTGTGATTCAACTTCATCGCCACGCCTATTATTTGATTCTTGTCCCCTAGATCACCTTCTGATATTCTTCGTCAACTTTTGAAGTCTTTTGTTTGTCATTTTTCACATGTACCTGAGAATAATAGCAGTAAGGAAGATGGTAAAGATACATAACAAATAATTATAGGAAAAATAAATAAATAGACTATTGTAGAGATAAAGAAGACCCAAAATGAACAAATAGATTATTGTAGAGATAGAGAAGACACAAAAGTCCATTAGCTATCTGAACACCAAACTCGTTTAAAATATAATGTTAAGAGAATTTATCTCCAGAACCTGAAAACGAATTGTAACTTAGGGTAGAACATAGATTTTCTTTACACAAATCGAAAAAATCGATTGTGAGGTAGATTTACTATATAGGCAGATTTTCTCAAAAAAAAAAAAAACAAAAAAAAAACTTAAAAGCAGGAATATCAAATACTAACGTGGATTTTGAATAAGATGGTGTCATTTAATTTTCCCATGTTTTTTTAGGCAATAAATAAGAGCTTTTTCGTTTTCCAAATTTTCTTTTAATTAAGGCATACCATTTTTAATTTTATAAAATATTAGATTATTAAATTAGATGTGAGAAAATATGGCAATAGTATATAGAGAATTGAAGCTATGATTCCGAAATTTCAAATTACCGTACATGATTAAAAAATAATATTTTATGATTTTGAAGAAATAATATGAAATTTATGAGATAAATATAAAAAGTTAATATTAAAAGTAATTATATTTTCTCTATAGCACAAATCCTAATAAATCTTTTTAAATTTACAAGGATTTCATTTAGTTAAATAAAATCTCATCAATCCCATGATCAAATACCAATTTAATTAATTAGTGGTCGTCTGAACTTAGTAGATGGTACAAAAAATCTGTAAAGTTAATAAACTTGATAATAACGTTGTTTGCCCAGGAATTGGTAGACTTAAAAAAACGATCGAATTGAAAAGTAAACCTTGTCGAGTTTTACACTTAGCCAATTTTTTTCATTCTGACTATCTGGTAGAATTTATTAATAATAACTAAAATGAGCTCATAAATTTATTAAGATTGGTAAAATTTATAGTAAACACTTGACAAAGTTTAAATCAATAATGAAAAGTAATTGAAAACTCTGCCCACGTGACAATAGTCATTTGTGTGGTGACACTTATCTTCATATAAAAATTGCACAAAAATAACAAATTGAAATTCACCAATGCACCTCAATAGGCTTCTCTTTCTCATACAAGTACATGTGCTTAATGCAGAGTATCTAAAGCTCTGCAACCATACTCAGGATGTCCAAGGCTCCAAAGCAACATCATTTGCCTTAATATCTCTTCACATTCACTATCCTGAAAATAGCTGCCTATTTCAGAAACAAGTGTGCCATATCTTAATCAACCATTCTCTCCCATTCATCACTTTTTAAAAGTGACCCCACATTCTATCTACAAAATCAATAACATAGCTTAAAGAGATACGCACGTTAATGAATAAAATGAAACTAAAATATCTAATGCAACACCAAATCATATTTAACACGTCAAGAGAGTTTAAATAACCATGAAATGAAACATAAAACTCAATCCAGGTTTTCATCATCAGTTTCATTGTTCCCAATAGGCATGCCATCAACAATTGAGCCTTCTACATCATTTCTTATTAACTCAATATCTACAGTGTTTACATCATCTAACAGAAATTCTGCATTAGAAAAATTGTTAGGAATGAACTGCATTATATCAATATCATCTTCATTACCCATGTTGTATGTGTCTCTTGGTGTGTGACGAATAACACAATGCCATTCTTCTTCTTTTGGATCACGAACATAATAAACCATTTGATCTTGTGAAGCCAAAATAAAAGGTTCGTGCTCTTCTCGTTCTCCTGTATGTATCAAACGCGAAAAATTCAACATTGTAAATCCTAAAGGATCAATTTTCATACCAACAGTAGTGTTAACCCAATCGCATCGGAACAGAACTATTCGCCCACGGCCATTATAATCAAGTGAGATAATATCGGTTAACCGACCATAATAGGTTGACTCATTATCATCATTATCATGCATCGACGGCACCATGACCCCACTATTCTGCACTTTTTTGTTTCCTTCAGATTCCACCGTGCGAAATGCAAAACCATTCACATTGAACCCATGATAACTAAATGCTACAGGATTTGGACCACGTGCAAGTGCCCTTAGAGTTAAGTCATCAATTCGTTCATTTGCCCGATCAACCTATAATACATACATAAATAGTTTTGATATTAATATTTTTAAAATAATAACCAGTCCATTTACCAATAAATCAATCGATATGTTACTTACTCGTTTAGCAAACCATTCTGAAAATTGCATTCGAACCATATCATCCAATTGAAAGTTAGTTGGGCGATGGCCATATCTATGCTTTCTCTTCAATTCGTCTCTTAATTCTCTATTTCATCAGAACATGATGGTTAGAAACTTGTAGTATTGATAAAACAATAAAATTGAAATTACATTTATAAAATAATACTTACTCACGATATGGTTGTAGAGCTGTGCAATTAGAAAGGATATATCTATGAGCTTGGCTTAGAGTTTTGTTGTCCACAGTAACTATTTGATGCCTTTTTGTAGCTCGTCCAATTTGTGGAAACAATGGAAGTAAAGGATACTCATTATCAGGTGTCTCCTGGTGTCTCGCACCTTTATTGCCGAACGAGTCTATATACTTTAAATAACGGGAACAAAACACAACACATTCATCTGCCAAGTATGCCTCTGCAATGTTGGCCTCGGGTCGTGCTTTGTTTCTAACAAAATTTTTTAGTTTTCCAAGATATCTTTCTATTGGATACATCCATCGATAATGTACAGGCCCGGCTACTCTTGCTTCATATGCCAAATGCACCACCAAATGCACCATTATTGTGAAAAATGATGGGGGGAAAATTCTTTCTAATTGACATAAGACCAATACAACTCCTTCTTCAGCCTTTTTTAATTCATCTTCTCATAGTGACTTTGCACACACGGCTCTGAAATATTCACACAAAACAATTAATGGTGCAGTTACCTTTTTTGATAACACACGACGAAGAGCTATTGGAAGAAATTGCTCCATTATGACATGACAATCATGGTTTTTCAAACCCAAAATCTTACAACGTCTAACATCTACACATTTTGAAATATCGGATGACATACCATCAGGGACACGAATATCTTTCAACACTGAACAAAATAACTTTTTTTCAGCTTTGTTCAAACAATAACATGCTGGTGGCAAATATTCTGTACCATTTGGTTGTGGTTGTGGCCATAATTGTTTCATAATTCCCAATATTTTCAGATCTCTACGAGCAGCAGTGTTATCTTTGCTCTTGCTAGAATCATCTAAAAGTGTTCCAAGGATATTATCACAAACATTTTTCTCAATATGCATAGGATCCAAATTATGTCTTATCAAATTAAACTCCCAATAAGGCAAAGTGAAAAAAATACTTTGTTTCCTCCACATTTGTTCAGTGGAACCAGTTTTTGCTCGCACCAATGGTTTCGATATGTTACTCTTACCAAATACCACATTTCGGTTTTGGGTCATTTGTAGAACATCAGATCCAGACAATGGTGTCAAATCTAATTCACGTTTCTCTGGCTTGCCATAACTTGTCATAGTTCGAATTTTTGAATCTATCGGTAAGAAGCGGCGATGCCCTCTAAATGACCATTTTCTTCCATTATTCAAGTACACTGCATCTGTCTTATCAGCACATGTTGGACAAGCATTCTTGGCATATGTGTTCCACCCAGACAAACATCCCAAACCTGGAAAATCACTAATTGTCCAAAGCAATGCAGCCCGCATTTGAAACATTTCTTTGTTGCAAGCATCATAAGTGGTAATCCCATTTTCCCATAAGTCCTTCAATTCAGCCAACAAGGGACGTAAATATACATCAATATCGTTTCCAGGTGCTTTGGGTCCTGGAATTAAGGTGGATAAAATAATTGAATGAGGCTTCATAGATTCCCAAGGTGGCAAATTGTAAGGCATTAGAACAACAGGCCATGTACTGTGTGATGTACTTTGATTTTTAAATGGATTAAACCCATCAGTGGCGAGTCCTAAACGTACATTTCTAGGATCTACTCCAAATTCAGTGTGTCGCTCATCAAATGCCTTCCATGCTGGCGAATCAGCCGGATGCCTTAAAATTCCATCTGAAACTCGTTTCTTAGAATGCCATTGCATATTTTCAGAAGTCTGAGATGACATGAATAATCGTTGTAATCTCAATTTCAATGGAAAATACCAAAAAACCTTAGCTGGAGTTTTCATCTGAAGGATTTTTTTTCCACTTTTGCGTGACTTCTTTGGTTGTTTCTGCATGCTTTTCCATCTTGAAAGATTACATACTCTACAAGCTTGTTCATTCGCATCCTCGCCCCAATAAATCATACAATCATTCGGACAAGCATGTATTTTTTCATAGTGAAGTCCCAAATTAGAAATTAGTTTCTTCGCTTCATAAAAAGAATTTGGTACTTGTGCTTCAGGTGGAAGTACTCGTCGAAGAAAATCCAATAATGCTGTGAAGGACTTATCACTCCATTTTCCACTCACTTTCAACTGAAATAACTCAACAAGAAATGTTAATTTAGAAAACTCAGTGCATCCAGCATATAATGGTTGTTTTCCTTCTTCTACCAATCTATAGAAATCTTCCACATTAGACTCCATCGATGTATGACTAGTTGATGCACCAGTGTAATTTTCATTCCTCATAGGCGATCCTTCAGATATCCCAAATACTTCATGTAACGTTTCTTGGACCATTGATTCATGGTTAATTGTCTCATAAACTTCTGGTAAGGCATGAAGCTCATCTCTCATGGTATCATGAGATTGTACAATCAACTTTTCTCCATGGAAATTCCAAATGCGATAATCTTGTAAAATACCGTTTATCATCAAATGTTCATATACTGTCTCACGGTCATGATTCAATGAGTTGATGCATTTACGACAAGGACATGGTTTCGTGACTTCATTAGTTGTGTTAATAAATGCATAACGTAAAAAATTTCGAATTCCAACCTGATACTCCAGACTACCACGGGGAGAATCCATCCACGCCTTCATTGTTTGAACCTGTTCAATTATTTACAAAATTTAAGAATTTATTTGAGTAGAAAGAATTCATGAAGAATTTAATATAATAAATAACTTTGTTACTTTTTAAATGAAATGCATATGTATGGATGTCCTATGCATAATTTCAATCACCATATATCCTGTACATCTACTTAAATATTCTATCATATCCTTGTAGTTTGTTGTACATTATTATCATTTACAATATCCAAACACCATGATTTATACATAATTATTTTAATTACCAATTGTTTAGAACAGAGGACGCTACCTTAATATAAGGCATGTACAGCTTTATTTAAGCATTCGAACTCACTCTACTATACAATAACTTTGGAAGATGTTTACACGACTAAGCATGAGTCGATCAACTCATTCAAGTATCATACACATTCAGTATTTAAAGTGTAATATAAATAATTCACAATCAATTTCACTATTGTATAGTTCTGAAACAATAAAACGGTACAACATAGGTATGTGAAGAAATAAAAATTTCAAACACTTCTTTTAGTCATTTAAACAAACATATTAGATACAAATGTTTATATTTGTTTTGAACATGTACGGAAATCATTTATATAAAAATTTAATAATCTAAAGCATCAACAATTACAATATGAGCCAAAACTCTAAAGATATCTATCAACCTCACTTCCGATTAATCTAGCAATGAAACATAATAAAATCCAAAAAATCGGTAGATGAAGGGAAATCAATTTGAATATCATCTCAGGTTTTTCGAAATAAAATAATTGATCTAAAAAATAAGTTGAGAAATTATCTAAAAATTAGAAAAACAATTTCTTCTTACAGTGGATTTGGTGGTCGGCCGTCGGGGGCAGATCTAGGTGAAGGCTAGAGTGGGCTGAAGCCCTCGCCAAGATCTGTGAGAGTTAGACGAAGGCGGATCCACCGCCTTGAGAGGAGAGGGATGTCAGGGTGGCAGCGGGTGTGAAGGGGTCGCCCAAAAGGATGAGGCCGACATCGATTAGTAGGTGGCGACGTAGTAGGCTGTGAGGGTGTTGAGGAGAGGAAGACGGGCTTCGGAGTAGCTGTTGATGAGGATAGTGAGTCGATCTAGGCAGATCTAGAAGGGATCAGGGGTCGCAGGCATCGAAGTATGATTCGAAAGAGAAGAGCAACTACGAGACACTAGAAAACAACAAAGGAAGAGGAAAAGCAGCTTCCGCCACATCGAGTTCGTTTGGTTAGTGACGACGCATTAGAATTAAAACTTACATTACCCCTCATTCCTCATTAAGGAAATTATAAATTCCACACACAATGTGTCAAATGTTCATCTAGTTGTCATTAAATGGCAATGTGTCACACATCTAGACTAGTTTCAACTCATCAAGTTACACGTTAGGCTTTTATATAGCATCTATTTAGTTTAGGGTTTATTAAATTAATATAATTAATATTTGTTTATCAAATTTAGCATAGCATCAAATT
>JBBMJZ010413103.1:6292978-6306824 GCA_037833815.1 Zingiber zerumbet | reverse complement strand
TAACAACTTTATTATCAAAAGAAACAGAATATCCATCTGAAAATAATTTAGAAACTGAAATTAAATTCTTTCTAAAACTGGGTACATAAAGACAATTTCTTAAAACTAAAACTCTATTCCTATCAAATAATAAGTAAACGTCTCCCACTGAGGCTAAGACAGGGGCGATGCGGATGATTGAGACTAAGGTCTTGATGATGTCGAGATCTGAGACTGGGGCCTAGGTGATGTCGAGATCTGAGACTGGGGCCTGGGATGATGCTGGCGACTAAGACTGAGGCTTGGGTGATGTTCGGATCTAAGACCGAGGTATGAGATGTCAGGATTTGAAGTTGAGACATAGATGATGTCAAGAACTAAGGCCGAGGCAGAGAGGATATTAGGTTTGGTGCCGAGATAGGAATAAGGTCAGTGACTAAAGTCAAGTCTTAGTAGTTGTCTTGTTTCTAAGTAAATTCTATTCCTTGGGATGAGTGCACTAAGTAGGTTCGATTAAATCCTTTATCTCATCTAGGCACAATCTGATTTTCTTTGGGTCAAGCTTTACTCATCTTGACTTTAATTAACAACTCAACATAACTTTGGACCATACAGGACACGTGAGGGTTGTAGGATTCCATCGTATCAATGGTTTATTAAAATATTCTTTTGTTTAACTTTTAAATTTATTTAAGTTGAAGAATATGTTAAGAAAAATTTAAGCATTCATCTCTCTATATTAATTTTATTACTGGATATGGGAATTCATCCTCACCATTGCGATTTTCAAGACCTATGATTTCAATGATAGTCTAGACAATATTTTTGCCTTGTAACTGTTTTTTTTTTCTTTTTTTGATGCTTTCTTATTCAACGAACAAAGGCGACTGAAAAAGAATAACCCAAAGTGTAAAATGAAAAACAAAATAGGTCGATACATGTCTATTAGGATAGATCAAAGTAGAATAAGAAGAAATACAAAGTTAATAAAGTATTATTCCTTATACTTAAACTGTTATTTAAGAAGAGAAATTGATCACTTGCTTAAAGCCTAATTCTCTTCAATGGAAAAAAATAAAGTAGTTAAGATTTTTAAATTCTATTTAAAATTATTAAAAATTTCAAATCTATCTAAGATGTTTAAGCTTTTCCAGTTTATTATATTTCTAGTAAAATATTTAGAAAATTTTTAAAAAAAATATTTATAGTTTATCATATATCAGAATATTTTTTTTTTATTTTTTTTTTTAAAATGGTATGATATATTATTTTCAGGTTAGAGAATTTTTTTTCTGTATATGAGGTATTAATTATTTTTCTATATATATGAGACTTTACTCATTCAAAAATATCGAAAGATAAGTTTTTTATATTGTTTCTCTTCTTTATTTTTTTAAATTTTTTTATTATAACTTCTTGATTTACCATCTACCATCTTTCTTAAAAAAAAAAAAACAAAAGCCTGAATCAAAAAGCAAAATAAAACAAGGAGATCAAATGCCCTTTTGCTTGTCTACTCCAAGAAATAGATTTGCAATTCTTCCGGCACAAACTGCAGAGCCATGGTCAGCACAAAAAGAAGGATGTGGCTCGAGAATGAGCTGTTCTTGGTTCTTGTAATCTTTTGTTGTCGTTGTTTGGAAAAAGCATGGACCCCACTTGGTCCGACCAGGTGGCTGGGTGGGGCCTGGTACAGCCAAACACTGAGATGGCACAGGTTGTGTCATGCCCCATCCATCCCTACTCTTTAAAACTCACTTTCCTAAATACAAATGTCGTAAGATAATTCTACAAAGATTGTGCTCATCCAGTTGTAGGATTCGGTTTGAATTATGTCGTTCAGTTAATTGAATTGGGCGGACTAGCAGTAGTTTGATATTCCCTTTAAGCTATGTTTAGTGTATAATATGTCTTGTAATATAGTCATGATTATATTATAAGATTGATTTTTTTTATTTAATTTTAAATTTATAATGTAATATAATATGTATTACAAAAAGTAGTAAAATTTTGTAATTTGAATTACAAAGTAAATACTATGTAATCTGATTACATTATGAGGTCACCGTTTTACCAAAATTTAAATGCTAAAAATATCCCTAGTCTGCTGTCGGCCCCCGCAGCCAGCCCCCGCCACGGGGCCGCCGATTGGTGAAGATGGCTGCCTGCCGTGGCGACCGACATTGGCGGCTGCTGCTAGTTGCCGGTGGCTGTCGTAAGCTCTGGAAGAGGTGCGGTGACCGTCGGTAGAGATCGCAGGATATTTTTATCATTTTATAATAATACAAATTACATTCCTTATAAAAATAATGGACATCAAACAAAAGAATATAATCACCCTTCTAATCAAAGATTACATATATTACATTACCAAACGTAGTATATATTACATTACACCCAACTAAACGTAGTCTTAGGGTTATAAATAAATCAAGTTGAAATTTATTTAATAAGGTAATTAAGTCAAGCCAAATTAAAATAAATTAAAATATTGAAATGATGGTTCAAATTAACTTAATTTCTTTTTTATGAGTAATTTTGACTTGAACTTAATTCATTTAAATATTATCGAGTTTTCAATTAAGTGTATTTGATTATTTGAAACTTTTATTTTTTTAATCTTATTTGGTAGTTATTAAATTTGATAATACAAACTTCTTTGTTAATTTTAAAACTTTTTTTATTTAATATATTGATAACATATGTGTTAAAGTATTTATTTATTTAATTTAATGATTTATTCATTCATTGAATTAATCTTATATGTAAAAAAAAGTCAAGTCAAGTTAAAATTTATTTAATAAGGTAATAAAGTCAAGTCAAATCTAAAATAAATTAAAATATTGAAATGATGGTTCAAATTAACTTAATTTCTATTTTATAAGTAATTTTAACTTGAACTTAGTTTATTTAAATATTATCGAATTTTTAATTAAGTGTATTTGATTATTTGAAATTTTTATTTTTTAATCTTATTTGGTAGTTATTAAATTTGATAATACAAACTTATTTGTTAATTTTAAAACTTTTTTTATTTAGCATATTGATAACATATGTGTTCAAGTATTTATTTATTTAATTTAACGATTTATTCATTCATTGAATTAATCTTATATGTAAAAAAAGTAGTTCGGTGCACGAATCTCTCGTTATGCGGGGTCCCGGGGAAGGTTTCATTGTACGCAGTCTTACCCTACTTTTTGTAAGATGCTATTGCTAAGATTCAAATCCGTGATCTTTTGATCACAAAGCAATAACTTTACCATTATGTTAAGGCTCCCCTTCTAAATTGATCTTATATGTATTGAACGAATATAATTAAACTTTTAATAAGTCGAATGTCAACCTTGTTCACAAACGTTCCGTTCATTTTCAACCCTAGTCCCTAGCTAATTACCTTTAACCTGAGTTTATCCTCATCTTTAAGTTATATATTTACATTTAAATTTAGTTCTGGTAAGAAGTTATTACATGAGCTTATGAGCTCATCATCTCATGCTTTGGAATTTTCAGTAACTAAAATGTCATTTTTAGTGATGGCTTAAACTTCGGAAATGGAATTTCATGAGGTTACTTGTGCCAACTAGATAACACAATTAGCAAATCAAATGAGCTGCCATGACAGAGTAGCATTGAAAGATTGGATTCCAAAAAGAAAAGAAATACTTAAAAAAAACCGACTGCTGCGTGCACATGACGAGTCTGTATAAAGCCTTACACAACTGGAGTCGATGCTGGACGAACAGTAAGAAATATTAAAATCTTTTGACAGATTTGATTAACACAGACAAAGCAAGTAGCTGACTTATGCTATCATCAGTTTGAAGAAGACTCCCATGCTCGATTATGCACACCTTTATTTCTCACATGCTTACGGCAAACAAAAGGATATCATCCAGTTAAGCCTTGTACTCATCCTTTTTTAATAGTAGAGCTACATCATTCTCATTCGGATGCTATGGATACAAACTTACAGTTACACAAATTCATGGATTCTGAAATTAAGCCAAGGAATGAATCATTTGATCCTTCTGACACAAGAAACACAGAGGAAAAAATAATATTTCTCCTAGGTTGGCGTGCAATTTAGAAGGAAATTAAGGTAGCACAAAAGTTTCATAGTTTTTATTTTTTTTCCCCTGCATTTTTTTTTTGTTTATTATAAGCAGACCAAGTAGTAAAATAGAACCAGGGAATGAATCATTAAATACTTCTGCAGAAGTACCAAACAAATAGCATTCAAATGCAAGATGACAAAACAAACTGTAGAAGCCAATTGTAGATTAGAGAATATAACAACCATCTTAATATAAGTTTATTACGGTGGCATCAAAAGCTTAATCTGATTCAACAAAAAAAAGTAATACAAATATTCAATTGCATGGATCCTTCCTAAGGAATACTGCAAACAGGAAGAAGAATACTAGTTTATGGCTTCTTTAATTAGCAAACTTGTACTAGAAACAAACAAAGATGGTCAAGGATACTGCTGCAAGCTTTCAACAACCCATTTATATGGAGAAATAAGGAATGAGCAGGAGGTAGATTCTTTTTTGTCTCAAAAGTTTGTGATGAGTCAAACCATATTGCAGGAAACAGTTTAGAAACAAATGTACACAGCATTTACAATGATATTGAAAGTAGCATAAGTTTCTAACTACAGCAGCAACCCATAATTAAACAAATATAATGTCACTCCCATGATCAAACCAATACCACACCAATAACAAAGGAGAAAGAAAAACTTTTATCAACCAAAGTGACCCACATCTTCCTAGTTCTTCCTTTTTTATTTCTTTGATTTCAACAAATGGAATGAAGGGCGGATGACAGATGAGTTATCTATGTGGATTCGACGGAACTTGTGGTCTTGAATCTGTAGAGGAGCTTCTTTTTCTTGGATGTCAGGTTTTCGATGTTAAGAAGCACTTTTCCTGGCTCACCAATCTTAAAAGAGGTTTTGATCACAGGCTCATCTGTGGCAATGAGCTTCCTATTCTTTTCGACGATCACTGTGTATCCTCCCTCTGTGCTAGGAACGAACTCGGCACCATAATTGACATCCCAACCCAAGACTCGGAGTTCCCATAATAACCCAGTTGCCTGCCAAAAATAGCAAGATTGATCCAAACTCCAAGCAATGATTTTTATGTAAAAGCAGATAATGCCAAATTAGTTCTTGAATGACTAATCATCACTGAATATCTTGAAACAAGGAATAATAAACACGAATGAAAATAAGATTAAGCCACAACCTCAGTAGTTGGTATTTCAATGGATTGCTTGGAAGAGGGCTTGATGGTAACCTCAGTGACAGAATCAACTGTAGTGAAATCTGGATCATTTTCCTTGCTCAGGCCTCCAAACGCAACTGGAACTTGTTCAGGTGCTATGTATCTGCACCAAGAACATGAACGCATAACAAATTAGAATAAATTTTGATCAGATATCCAAGGGAACTTCATGGATCTTCACACACTTGAATAGAGTATCTGCTGATCTAGAAGGCCCTGCGAAGACAAACTTGCTCTTGGTCCTCTGGGTTAAGAAGGGGCTCAGCATCCGGTTAAAGGCCAGATACCACCATGGAACATTGATGAAAACCTGAAATGACAAAGATGTCAAATGTCAAACTTGATGAAGAATTTGTTGCTTCTTTTAACTATCAAATGTTACATTGATGAATAATAATCCATCTTACTGAATGAAAAACTTAGCATGATGAATTATTGTTCATCCGAATGATCAAATCTTAGCATGGTAATTTCTTCAATCATTAGTTCAGTCAAAATTCCAGAACGTTTGTGTGGAGGGAATTTGATTTCTTTCAAATAAAAACAGAGAAACCCACCAAAATGCAATTTTCTTCTTCTTTTTTGTTTGTTTTTTTTTTTTTATCATCGTAAGACATAATTAGAGTTGAGCTGAAGTTACCTTCTTGGCGATGAACTCAGGGTAGTTGTCCTGCAATAGGGTGACCGCCTTTTTAGTGGCCTGGCGATGCTTCCCGAGTCGCGGTGTGTTCTTGAGATCGGTCACCTGAACCATGGAGGAGATGCCAGCAGGAGTAAAGTCCAAGAGTTCTCGGATTCCCTTCTCCAGGTACTGAATCCTCCACTTGAGGAACTTCTGCCTCTTCTCCTCATCGCCAAAGGCCTTCTCGTAGAGCTCCTTATCTTGGAACTCCCCGTAGACGTTGTAGCACACCGGGTGGCCCTCCTTGTCGACGCCGCGCATAAATACAGCCTTCTCCAACTCCGGAAGGCCGAGATCCTCCTCGAGGAGGGCCTCGATGTCGAATTGCTTCCTCCATATGACAGCGTTCTTGAGCATCGTCAGGGCGTCGTTCACCTTAAACTCCCGGGCACGGAGAAACTTGAGGAGGACGGTCTCGCTCTTCTCATCGCCGAGAAGAGGAACACCCCAGATGAAGACCTCCTCCGGAGGCTCAGCCGGTGGTGGCGCAGGGGTCTCAGATGGTGGCTGCTTAGCTGCATCCTCCGCCTCCGGAGTGACCTCCGGAACAGGGGTCTCAGCAGGGATCTCCAGAGGAACAGGGACGACGGGGATGACCGTCTCTTCTATGGCTTCGACGGTCTTCGCACCATCATCCTCGGCCGCAACAGTCTTTTCCTTGACAGGCAACGGTGGGGTAGGTAAAGGCTCCTCCTCTACTAGTGGAGCAGGCTCCTCGACCGCCGGCTTCGAAGGCTCCTTTGCAGCTTCCTCTGGCTTCGGAGGCTCCTCTACGACGGGCGCTTCTAGAGGCGGAGCCTGAGAGTCCGTCTCTGCTGTCTTTGCGGCCTCCTCCAGCTCAGCCTTGGGATCCTCCTTCGCAGTAGGCGAAGAATCTTCAGGTTTAGGCTCCTCCACCTTGGCAGGAAGGGGAGGGGGAGGTGGCGGAGGGACGAATTCACCGTTGGCCAGGGCGGCCTGGACGAGCAGCTTGAGCTCATCAAGTGCCTTCTTTTCGGGATCGATCGCTTCAGAGACGACGTTGATCTCAGAAGGGGCATCCCCCTCTGCTACCTCGGGCTTCTTCTCCTTAGCCTCGGATGCGGTCTCCTCGACCACATAGTCTGCGAGCTTCTTGGGTTCCTCCTCCACGGAAGCTGCATCAGGGGCAGGTATAGGCGCCTTCTCATCGGCAGGGGCCTCAGGGACGACGACCTCGGCGGCGGGGGGAGCGTCGGGTGCTTTACTTTGGGCTTCCTCCGCCATGGCGATGCGTGTATGAGAGAGACGTGGGCGGAGAAAGCGAGTTGAAGGTAGAAATGAATTAATAGATTCGAAGGAGATAATTATCATAAAAAGAGAGAAAAAAAAAAGGCCAGCTCATTTTTAAATAAAGAATTCTAAAAATTAAAAAAAGTATTATAATTGCAATTTTACTAATCTAATATGCGTGAGCAGCTTGGATATTTAACTTCGATCAAAAGTCAAGGTACAATTATTTTTCTAAAATATTTGAGGATATTTTCTTTCTATCGAAAGAATTTTAATATAAATATCTTTAAAGTAATTGTTGTATTCTTACCATGACGACTAAAAAAATTCTAACAGTTTGAATTCAAACTATTAAATAAATTATTAAAAAGCTATAAAATTTATTTTTTAAAAAAAAAATAATATAGTCAAGTGATATAGGTTTATTAAAAAGTTTAATAATCTTAAAAATTATAATTTAATATGAATAAAAATTATAAATATTTTTTTTTAAAAAATAATAATATAGATTAAAGTGACGCATAAAGAAAAAAAATAGTAAAAGAAATACTATATAGTGTTCCTCAAAATATATTTTTATATAAATTTTGAATTTAAATATATAGATACCTATAATGTCATTTTAGTAATTTGAATTATAATCCACCTATACCTTTGAATTATCTAAATTGACTAAAAAATTAGTATGGTCATTTCTATTCAAAGTTTGAATTTGAATATTTTGATGTACTCTAAAAAAGGAATACAGCTACATTCATAAAATAATTAAATAATTTTAAAATCAATATAAAAGTTGATAATCCATATATCAATTTTAAAATTGTTATATTGATCTTTGTAGTTTCAATCAAAATTATTATTATATAGCTTTAACCGTTTTAATCAACATAGAAGCATTGATGGTAGTTAGAGTGATAATAATTCTTGCTTATATTAACCAACTCAATCCTCTCGGGTGCAGCATAGAAGCGTTGATGAGTATAGACTTAATAGTTTTGATCAAAATTATTGATAAAAATTATTTCACAATCAAAATTATTATATGAATCTAATAATCTGACAAAAAAATATTATATGATTGTTTTTAAAATTGTTATATAAATCTACTTTAGTGCGCGTTAGATATTACTCTATTTTTTTAAAAAAAAAGGAAGACGAACAAAACGTAGTGTAAATTATTGGGCAATCTGCCACAAATTTTGAAAAAAATAGTAAAATTTAAATACATTAAATTTATCAGTCCAAATAACCTGAGAATCTAAGGATACCAGCAGAGGCTGATTTCTATTAAATGTACGATAGTGGAAGGGGCAGAGCAGCCGAACGGGCAAATCAACCAAGCAGGTCGTGAGGTACGTAGCTAAGTAGTAGAGTTGGCAAAGCGACCTAATAGGTAGTTCGGCCAAGCGGGTAGATCAGCCTAGCAGGCTGAGCAATTAAGTGGGCAGTACAGCAGAGCGGGCAGAGTGGCCAAGCGGGCAGATCGACCGAGCAGGTCGTGAGGTAGAGCAACTAAGTAGTAGAGCGGTCGAGCGGACAAGCGGATGATCGGCCGAGCAACTAAGTGGCAGATTAACCGAGTGGGTAGGGCAGCTGAGTCACAAATCAAACTGAGTGATCGACTGGGCAGTGCGATCGAGCGGCTAGTACGGTCAAGAAGCAGACAAGGCCAAGTGGTCGGTCGGGCAAAGTAGCAGGCCAGGTTAGCAGTCGAGTGAGAAAAGCAAGCAGCCTAAAAGGCAAGGTAGCCCGAGTGATAGAGCGGCCTAAGCGAGCGAAGCGGACCAAGGCTTGCGAAGGACTCAGTTTCCTTGAAACAGATTCACCCCACCTTTGACTTTGTTTCAAGGTTTTCTCGGATCGTTTATTTCTCAAGATACAATGATTAACCTCGATGCACACCAAGCACTGGTGGTTATAGCGAATCGAGAGGTACCCGACTATTATAACAGGTACTCCGCCGAGCAAGAGATGCACGAAAGAGGAGGTACAGGTGGAGAGCTTCTACTTTTCCTTGTGTGTATCTTTTGACATCGCAGTCTCGTTATATAAGAGCTCAGACTAATAGACAACTTGCCGAGCTATGAAACGCCAACGCTTCACTCGACCGTTTACATTCAGCATTAACGTCACTCTTAAATAAGCAACAAAAAGGTTATGTGGTAAAATATTAATTGTTCTATTTGGGCAAATTTTATCTCGATCGGTTTAGCATTTGGCCCGCATAGGTTGTGCTCGCACACGTGTGAACTTGGTTTAGTGCAATCCAAATCCTGGATTTTGCACCCCCTGCATGAGAGAGTTTCTCTATGCATTTATTTATATTATCAATACATATGAATCAATATAAACTAATCAATATATCTTGAAGCTCCTAATATAGAGCTAAAGTTTCATTCACAATGAAACATCTTTTTCCTCTCCCACATTTTCTCCATCCATGTATATACAACATAAAGTATTACCACAATAGTTTATAAGTATTTATAACACTATGAAAGTCAAAGAAAACACAAAGAGCTCCTTAAATTTTACCTCCTAAGAGGATAGTAAATTTAATTGTGATCTTATTTTATATTTTAATTACTAAAAAATTATCAAAAACATCATTTATTTTAACTGAGCATAGTGAACACAATAATAATGTCATATTATCATTTTAATTATTCAAAATATCATCAAAGAATTTTATTTAAAATATTTCGAAGCTTTCTAATTAGTGAAAACCAACAGGCAATAGCATACATGGATTTCTAAGATCATGAGTATAATAATAGTCTCTTAGTCATTTTGACCATTGAAAAAGTCATTAAGGTGTTTTAACTCCTTTTAGTAATCAAAACTAAATAACAGTACGAATGAAATCTTTGGAGTACCGTGAACTATCATTTTGAATACTTAGTAAGGTCATCAAAGTTGACTAAAACACTTTAATGACTTTTCTATATAAGAATTAATATATTGATAGTTTTTTAATGGCCAAAATTATATGAAACTACATAGCTCACATAAATTTATTCATATTTTTAATTTTTAATTTTGATTCCCAGAATAATTTTAAAGTATGTTAGCTAAAATATTTTTATAGTCTTTTACTACTGCATCATCTATTCTAATAATAAAAATAATAATATGAGATCATTGTACTTAGATAATAAAGATGATCCACTCATTTCAGCACCGCTATCAATTCATTTTAAGACTAATAAGAAAAGATAAATTAAGAATAACTACTAATTATTATTGTAAATGACTAAAACACGAGGGAAGACTTGGATCATCATCATTGTGTTCATGTTACCTGGGAGAGTATATTCATACTTATTTTTTTTATTTTGATCATCAAAAACTATCAAAAATATTTTAGACATAATATTTTTATAATCTTTTAGTGGCCAAATTAATAAAACAACATTACCATTGGATTTATCATATTTGCAAAATTTGACTTTTGTCCTGATGAGTTTCACACACTAAATGATTATTAAAATATTTTAAAATTTTTAAAGATATCTAAACAAATACAGAGAATAAGATACACTCTTTATTAAATTTTAAATTGTAAATATATTTTAATAAATGCCAAAACTCAAATGTCATTGTAATTTTTATAGGTCCAATTTTAATATTGTTTATAAAAAAATGAAACTAGCCCTAATATTCTGTTATAAAAAACGAATTAATAAAAGTAGGAGTTTAGGATGGATGGCTTATTTGAATGGTTTAAAATGTTATATTTTGTGTTCCATGAAACAAGTGGATAATTAGTTGTTATAAATGTGATTATGTTCATGTCAGATCTTTTTGATAGTTTACTCTTAGGCTATATATAGAGAGATAAATTATGTAGTTAACTTATAATATAGAAGAAATTTTTTTATAAAAACATACATTTGTCAAGAATTAATCCTTATTCTATTATAACAAATCTATTATCCTTTAGTTAACCAATCACCTCATGGAAACAACAACTAGATAATCAATGGATATACATGAGAAAAACATGACATGGACAATGATTTTATTTTATAGTGTCATTATCTTTGAATAATTGCAAGCTAAGTTGTGCTAACAAGATATCCAAGTGCCCTTATTGACCCGCTGTAGAAATTGGACTTTTTTTTTTAAGGTTCAATCAATGGGCTCAATTTGACTTGTTCATTAAGTTCAAAAGGTTAAAAATAAGGTTATTTAATTTATTTTCTTTTTTTTTCCAAATGTTCCTAAACATAATTAATGGTTTTAAAAGCTCATTTAAGCAAAATATACATTTTGAGACTATCTCGTTTTCTTGATTAGAGTAGACAATGATTTGGTTGACTTGATATTTTTTCTTAAATTTTTTATGGGATGAGTATAGTGGCATGATTTTTTCCATTTTAATATCAATTTTTACTATTCTATTATTATTATTGCAAATTATCAAGATGATGACATAGAAATTAAAAAGAGGAAAAAAATAGTCATATTATTGAATCTAAAAAAATATTTAAAATATATAGTATAAAGCCTTATATAGCTATGTTAAGCCATAAACCTTAAATAAAAAAGGAAAAAAGATTAAATTATCCTAAAAGCTATAAATAAATAAATATATATAATCTAACATCCTCTCAAACTCACGATGCTACAATTAGAAGTATTGAGAGTTTGTCAAACAAGAAACTAAAGCGTAAAGCGTGATGTGCCTTGATAAATATATCAGCAATATGTATATTTGAAGGAATGAAAGACAATGTGATTGTGTCAATCTAAAGATGATGATAAGTAATGTGGTAATCAATTTCAATATATTTCGTTCACTCATGAAAAATTGAATTATGCGCAATTTGAATAACTTCTGATTATCACAATATAACAAAGTCGGTTAATGAAGAGAGATACTCATATCCATAAGTAACTAACACAATTAAACTATCTCACATATAGTTAAGGTTATGGTACAATACTCAGCTTATGTGGAAGATCTAGAAATAACATTTTGTTTCTGAAGTATCAAAGAGAAAATAGAAAAAAGGGGGGGGCAGGGTTAATATCAATCGTTTAAAATTTTTTTATCTTTTATCAAAGTAAGCAGAGGAATAGAAAAATAAAAGCAATGCAAGTGACTCATTTGGTTACTTAGTTCGGAGTCTATGTCAACTCTTACTCCAAGACCCGTGATCCTTGATCGCATCATTGGGCAATTAACTATAATCTTTCTTTTTGAAACATTTGGAAAGAAGCAATTCATACAATGAAAAGAATGATAGTAACACATTACTATCTTCTTGTAAATAATACAAACTGGAATGTAAAGAATGTCGACAAAGAATAAAAGATGAACCTTATCGACACTTCTCAGCATAGCAGCTTGCACGTGTATTTTGAGGCACAGAACAACAAAAGCTCAAGAAGAGGGTTGCACTAAAAAACATTGGTTCATATCTCGAGGTCCTTTTATAAGCTAGATTCGATTGATCGAAAAGTCATTCGGTTGACTAATCCTTTCGATTGACTGATCATCCTATCGGTCGATGGAACACACTCCTTTCCTTCTTTATTGAGACTAGGTCTTCGCATAATAATAAGTATTTAATGATCGGTCGACCGATAAACTTAATCGGTTGACCGATCCTTTGGTTACCTTTTTCCCGAAGTTCTAATCTAATCTGATCAACTGTGCCTTCCTATGTAGGTTCGATCGACTGATCCTTAGGCTCGATCAATTGATCCACTTTGAATACCAAATGTGCTATGCTCAACTAGAACTCTGTGCTAATACAGTTAGGGTCGATCGACTTATCATATTGTTCGATCGCCCGATCCTATCATTTTTTGTAAAATAGAGTTAGTTCCATAAATATAAATATACTCCTGCAAAATAGAATTAGCTCAATATAATAATACATGAGTAAAAATATACAATAAAACTTGTTTTGATCTCAACTTGAAAACCTCTCAGTTTCTCTAGTTGGATCAACAACTTAGTGTGTCGCTCCACTCCAGTTGCTTACCTCAACCTACCTGCGAAACATTGGGTCCTCGAGATCTATTTGGACTTCGACTCAGCATCAAATTGGCTCACTAGGACTTCCTCTTAATATAAGGTCCTTTAGACTTATCGAATCCAACTGTCAGGTGTTAAGCCCTCGACCCACCTAGACGTCGCGTCTGGCTTCCATGATCTGCTAAAACTTCCCTACTTAGCCACGACTAGGGCTTTTCTGGTTGAGTAACACACTTAGTCAAATTATTAGATCACAACAAGACTTAACTTGAACCTATGACAATATCAAAACTTAGGTCTGATTCTAGTGCATTCGGCACCAGCAATTTTCCTTTTTTTGATGTTTGGCAGCCAAGGTTCATAGTTAAGTTTAAAATATGCAAAGATAAGTAAACAAGTATTGTTCTTTAACTCTCCCCTTGAATTTATGTCATAGTATCTCTCTCCTTTTGACACACATAAAAAAAAAGAAGAGAATCAACAACAAGTTTGAAATATTTTAAGGGAAAACAAAATTTCGAAGGAAAAAACTTTGAAAAGTTTTGTAACCAAAGTTTTTCAAAAATAAGTTAGGATCTAAGATTTTAAAAATTTTCTAGGAAAACACTAAACCAAAAGTTATAGTGTAAAAACTTTTCACTAAGTTTCATT
>JBBMJZ010413103.1:6250213-6267198 GCA_037833815.1 Zingiber zerumbet | reverse complement strand
TCTAGGCAGAATATGGAATTCTCCCTGGTGCACTAGACTTAGTGGATCTGACCGAAGCTACCCTAGTCAAACATGGGCTAGTTAGACCAAAATTTAGTATTAAGTTTTGAGCGGGAACAATTTGGAAAGTATTAAGCAAGTGGTCCACCGTTGATACATAAGAAGGTCATATGTCTCGCCACTGAATTGAAAATTTATCCTTAGGAAGCTTGCTTGATTAACCCAAGTTAAGTTTGAATCTAATATGAGTTCAATAACCTTTTTCAATAATTCAAAATAAATAATTGAAATTAACTTTAATTAATTTCAAACTTAATTAATTCCAAACTAACTTAATTAAAAATTTAATTAACCTAAAATTTTAAAAATTATTAAAATTATTTTAACTTATTTAAAAATTATTAAAATTATTTTAAAACTTAATTAAAAATTATTTTAACTTATTTAATAAAATTTTAAAATTATTAAAAATTATTTTAAAAAACTTAATTAAAATTATTTTAAAAACTTAATTAAATTAAATAATAATTTTAAACTTAATTAATTTCAAACTTAAATAATTAATTTCAAAACTTATTTGAATTCAAACTTAATTAATTTCAAACTAAATTAAATAATTAAATAATTTCAAACTTAACTAAATATTTTTTTTTAAAAAAAAAAAGCTTATTTAAATTATTATTTTCAAACCTGATTTTAAACATGATTAAAATTAAAACTTTACTAAGCTATTTAAAACTATCAACTTATTTATTAAAATTTTAATTAAAACCTCAAAATTAATCACAACTTAATGAAATAAATAAAATCTAAATTAAATGATTAATCATTTAAACTTTAACTCACAAATTAATATCCATTTAATTAATAAATTGTCTTAACAATTAATGCTTGAGCATCAAAGGGTCAATGCTGGAGACCCCTTCCCTAGCTCAGTACTGATGTTTCTCATGTTGTAGAACGGAGCGGAGTCTACATTCATTTAATGCGGCAGTCATATCCTCAGCTTGTCATCTCTATAATTTTCGGACAGGTTCATCCATGAAATCGTCTTTTATAAGGTTATTGTTAGACTGATTTCCATCTACTAGTTGACTACTAGCTTCTATCAATCGATTATCATGTCGAATCCAATTATTGCACCTATATAATAGCTCTTATCTATTCTGTTTGATCATCATTAATGGATTACTAAAACCTAGCAGTCGACTAATCATGAATCGAACCACCTAGTCCAGCTCTAAACCTCTATAGACATAAATAATAACAACAGTTGGTTGCTAAACCTTGCCAGTCAATTGCTAGCAAATAGTCGAGTTGAAGGATCATTTTCTAAACATTCATTTTGCTACAAGTACCTATTAGTCAATTGCATGCATTCATCAATCAATTACATTGTTTATTACCATAGCAAATCTAAAGCCACTGTAGCAATCCTAGTATTGTAGCAAACCTAAACCCTTAGCAAAAATCCTAAACCTCGTTACTATACCAAACCCTGAAGTTACTATAACCAACCCTAAAGTTATGGTAGAAATCTTAAAAATATCTCAAACCCTAATTTTGAAGTTGAGAGTCTATTGGTTGATCAATACATCATATCAATCAACTGATATTCCTATTTCTGCCTTACTAAAGTTATATTCTTGTCTTGTCTAGTATTTAGTTGACTTTAACCTATCAAAACTTCCTTTTCTTAGATACCCAATAGGCTGGGTTAAGTGAGTAGGGCCCTAATCCTTATGCCCAACCAAGCTTTCAAGTTATGGAGCCAACAGCAATCCATAACAACAACTTATAGTAATAATTAGTTTCTCTTTTACAACATTGCCATCTTTCACACCTCTTATAAAATATTAAATTTGCATGGTTGATTATTTGAATAACAAGAAGAAATATTGAGTCAATAAGTACACGACAACATATCTAAGCAATGAGGGTTTTATTCTCATACGAGGCATATTAAATATCTATAGTACTCGTATTACTCGTGATGCTAGGCCGCCATGTCAAGATCCATCTGCCAACTACTACTCTTTATTAACCTAGTTGAAATTATTTAAATTTTATTAAAATCATTTTAAATTTGTCAAAATGCTTGAAAATAGTTGTAGTAATTACTAAATATATAGATACTACAACGGGTAGAAACTACTAAATAACTACTATAATAATATTATACTAAGTGTTATATGTTGTAATAATTATCGAGTAACTTCTACACATGGTAATAACTAGTCATAGTAATATACGATAACACTAGAATTAGGATATTCGAGATAAATATTTCATAGAACGTCTTTTTTATTTTTCAAAAAAAACGTGTCCTTTTGATAATTACCTGATTTGGGACGTTTTTTCATTTTTTATTTACCTTTTTACTAAGTACTCATATGTTACTATCCGACTAATTTTAAAGATACGCAATCTAACTCTATATTCCATCCATCAACTAAATTTAGAAAGCAAAGATATACTCCAATATCATTAATTATTTAAACAATGTATGTATACACTGCATGAATTTTAAATCTTGATTATTTAGAAAAAAAGACTGCTATTCGCCATCGCACGAGCACATCCTGAGGCACCTTTTCACTTTTACGGTCAGAGACCGTACGCACTCAATGGACAAATTAATTGTTTAACACCCTCTCATTAGTTTTAATAAAAGGAGTATTTTAAAATGGGAAAAAAAATACAATTGGCACCTTATTCCTAAACTTTTGGGGGTATCTGGAACGGGTGGGATCAAAAGAGGTGACTTTATAACTGCTACCATTGCATCTAGGCAACCTGAGGGATTAAAAGTTATAGATCGACATTTACAACACACTAGACGTTCCAGCCACTTCCCGTGACCATAAGATGACCCACGTAGCGTATTTATATGCCATTGGTCTCCTATTTCGTGTTCGACAAAATACAGCTGATCAACTCCAGGACGCGGGCTTCTCCGTGATGAATAACGTCACCCACCTCGTCGCCAACCGTCCACTCCACGCTGGACGTAATCAGTTGGCTGGCTGCGCCCATCCTAATAATTAAACTATCAATAAACGAAAATATTCCACGACCTTTTTATTTCCCAATCTCTGCATCCAGATCAACATCCAAACGGATACCTAATCAGACATAACTAGTTCGATAAGCACAGTCGCAGTTGGAGCAATCGGAGAGGCGATGCCGACGAGTGACGGCGATCCGAGCTACGCCTCCAACTCTAACCCTTCCTCTACTTCGACGTCCTACCTCGGCAACGTTGGGACTCGGCCGCAGCTCAAGAAGTCCCGTACCATCAACGCCTCGTCGTCAGCCGGCTCTTCCCATGACTCCTGTCCCCCCTTAGTCCGCCGCGCTGCCACCGCCACCCTCCCGCTCCCTCGGAGGCTCACTGTCGCCGTCGACAACGCCTCCGACTCCCCGGCGAATGGCGGCGTCCTTGACCGTGACTGGTTTTATCCTTCGTTCCTCGGGCCCTATGCGGCCCGGCCCCGCGCCAACAGTCGGGCGGCCACCGTGGCGCGCCCAGCGGCCGTGTCCTCCGGGACGAGTAAGATGGAGCTGCCGCTGCCGCTGCCGCCGAAGAGACTGGTGGATCGGAGTAAAGTGGTGGTGTCTGAGGAGGTGAATAAGGAGTTGGTGAAGCGGATTGACGAAAGAAGCAAGAACCTATTCTCTTCATCTTCTTCTTCTTCCCGTTCTCCTAAAAGGAACTTCGGGTTTGACAATTCTTTTATTCTTTTAATCGTGAGTATCTAGTTTAATCCCGATGCTTTAGTTTGACGTTCATTTGTTCTTTGCTCTTTTGATTTCACCGTGTTCCTAAAATTCTGGGCAGCTAACTGTGATATGCGCTATTTTAGCGATTTCTCAGCAACGAAGGGTTTTAGAGCTCGAGGTATAGTTTTCCTCTATAGTCATGTTTCTTCAACTCTTTTAATACTAAAGACAGATACTTAAACCGTATTTATTTTGCAATTATTGAATCCATTTGCAGAAACAGATCAGTAATATTAAGAAACTTTGCAACTATGATGATGGCATTACTCATGAGAAAGTTGCAGTTTTGCAGTTAGACACAAATAGCATCGATAGTAGGATTGTTGCACTATATACTGTGGTGTTGTCACTCGTAACACCATTCCTGTTACTAAAATGCCTTGATCACCTCCCTCACATAAAGTCACTTTCCAAACCCTTGACTTGCAATGAGGAGGAGGTCCCTCTCAAGAAGAGGATTGCTTACAGAGTGGATGTCTTCTTTTCTGTGCATCCTTATGCTAAACTTCTTGCACTTCTTTTTGCTACAATATTTCTTATTGGAATTGGTGGTTTGGCACTGTATGCGGTCAGTGATGCAAGCCTTCCTGAAGCTCTTTGGTATTCATGGACCTTTGTGGCAGACTCTGGGAACCATGCTGACCAGGTTGGCTCAGGACCACGAATTGTTTCAGTGTCAATCAGTTCAGGAGGAATGTTGATATTTGCAATGATGCTTGGTCTTGTATCTGATGCCATTTCAGAGAAGGTGGATTCTTGGCGCAAGGGTAAGAGTGAGGTGATTGAGAGTGATCACATACTAATTCTTGGATGGAGTGACAAATTGGTAAGCTATTTTTTCCTTAAAAAAATGTTAGTGTATGACTGAAACACTTATAAAGGATAGTTGCTGTTTTTTCAAAGACTTACGAAGTATGTAATATGAAGTACCACTGCAAAATTATTAAATTTTAATGATTTTCTGGAGCAAACACATCATGAAAAAGTTGAGGAAGTCATTATCCGTTCTTTGTAGTGTCAGATAAAAAAATTATTAGATAAAATCTAGTCTAAGACATACCTATTCTTATGCCTAAGTTTTAGATAGAATTACTAATGTTTAAGGGTATAATTACATGAGTTGTAACTGTATTTTAATACAACAATATCATAATACAATATTTTGCCCCATGAGGATTTGCCTTTAAGAACAATAGATGTTAAGCCCGTGCTTTGAAATCTCATACCATGTCGGGTGAAATGCTCAAAACGTATCAAATTACCGAAACTAGATACAACTCGGCACCGAGACACTGTCTCGTGTGTCGTCGTCGTGCTAATCATGTCGATAAGTATCATTTCATATTAACACTCAGTGCCCCTGACATGCTAAAATTGGAATAATATTGTTATTTTTGTAGTTTGTCTCCGTAACAAATAATGTCAAAATCATAGCATTCAAATATAAAATAATTATTCTTCTTTTCTTTCTTTCTTCCACCTCCAATTTACTACCGATCCCATATTGGAATGTTAGTACGATACGGAAACAGTATTGTTCCAATAAAGACTAAAACAACTCGAGATTTTCGAACCTTAGTTGAGCCAATTTTTTTAGGTGTAAATTCTGTTTCAACTTGAACTATTTCTGAAGTTACTTCAATTAACTGAACTACATGATTCCCTCTTTGCTCCTTAACTTCTGGATATTTTTCTTGAGCAATAAGAGGATATGAAGAATGGTAAGCCTTCTGTTTTATCAAGTTTGATCCCATCTGAATGCTATAAGTTAAATGGCCCAGTGTTATAATATTATATTTTTTGAGGATTTATTAGTACATGGATGGAGAGAACATGCACACTTGACATCCTTGAATTTTGCGACCTGAATATGCTAATTGTTAAACCCTTCTTGATCTTATTCATAGTGTCTAGATCCTTTCTCTCTGCTTAAGGTAACAGAACATATTGCATAATTTTTCCAGGATAAATATTGTTTTCTCTCTAATCATTCGATGGCAGGGATCCCTTCTCAAGCAGCTAGCAATTGCAAACAAGAGCATTGGTGGAGGTGTTGTTGTGGTTTTAGCTGAAAGGGACAAGGAGGAAATGGAAATTGATATTGCAAAGCTTGAATTTGACTTCATGGGTACCTCGGTTATTTGTAGGAGTGGGAGTCCTCTCATACTGGCAGACTTGAAAAAGGTTGCATGTAATAACCTGTGTTATTTGAGATGTGTACTATAAGAGAATACTATGCATTTGTTTTGAAAGCGCTTCTCTTAAATGTATGTCAGGTATCAGTTTCTAAGGCAAGAGCTATCATTGTTTTGGCATCCGATGCAAATGCAGATCAAGTTAGTTATTTCTTTCATACCTTGAAGTTCTTACTATGCTGTACTATTTCTGTAATAAATCAAAACAATCAGTTGCATTCTTTTTCTTAGAGTGATGCTCGTGCTTTACGAGTGGTGCTTAGTCTTAATGGAGTGAAAGAAGGCCTAAAGGGTCATGTTGTTGTAGAACTGAGTGACCTTGATAATGAACCTTTGGTAAAACTTGTTGGTGGGGAGCTGATTGAAACAGTTGTTGCACATGATGTAATAGGGCGCTTGATGATACAATGTGCACTTCAACCCGGCCTAGCTCAGGTATAAAGTTTAAAGTTTGTTTCATTTTCTTTATTCTTATCGATGCAACCTGGGTATTGGGCTTACATTTACATTTTAAACCATATAATAACAACATATTTATACATGTTAATACATTTTGTTTGCATCTCATACTCATCTGATGATATTTATAGTTTGTTTTATATAATCCCAATGTCATAATCTTCTTTTGGTTCGAAGGTCATAATCTTCTTTATTGTTATGATGTTTTTATATGAGGAAAGTAAACACTAAAGAGGTTAGAACTGTTTACGTAAACTGAAGAACTTCAATTACATTGGTAATTGTCTGTGGTGAATTTTAGTTATATCTCTTCTTTAGTCTCCATTCTTTTTTTTTTAATGGTTGGTTGTTTCTGTAGGTTATCCAGTGTGATAACGCAAACAGGCTAAACTGAACTATTCCCTTTGGGTTCAGGGCTAGAGCGGCCATTGAACCCATCGTTGGTTATTGAAACCTTTTCCATGTCTAACTTCAAACTTTTGATTTTATTCACTTTGCAGATATGGGAAGATATACTAGGTTTTGAAAATGCTGAGTTTTATATAAAGAGGTGGCCCCAGTTAGATGACATGCGTTTTGAGGATGCCCTAATTTCATTCCCTGATGCAGTACCCTGTGGAGTTAAGATTGCTGCAAATGGTGGGAAAATTCTGATAAACCCTGATGACAGTTATGTTCTTAAAGAAGGCGATGAAATCCTTGTTCTTGCAGAGGATGATGATACTTATGCACCAGGTCCTCTACCAGAGGTGATCTTTTGGATTAATTTCTTAGTGTTTTCTTTCGCTGTTTTAAATATTACCCATTGAGGATTTGCACTCAGACGTGTATATTATTTGCATCACAGGCATCATTAGACTCATTCAATGGCATGTAGTTCTTCCTTTCCATTGTAGATACTAAAGTTGTGAATTCTTGAACGTTGATATAGGATACAACAACAACAACAACAACAACCAAGCCTTTTCCCACTAGGTGGGGTCGGCTGTATGAATCCTTTTACGCCATTGAGCTCGATCTCCTATTATATCATCATCCTTTTACGCCATTGAACGTTGATATAGGATAAGTCTAAGATAATCCTCACTTGACCTGTATGAACCAGAAAAAATCATGCTGTAATTTAGTAGCAAGCAACATAATTATAGTGGCTAGTAAGATGTATGCAATTTAAGTATGTTAATGTCATTCCCCACACAAAATAAGCACACCAAGGCTACTTTGTTGTTTCTGGTTCTCCATGTTTTGAAAAACTCTTTGGAAATCTTTTTTATTTTGAAAAAACTCTAATACATTTTTGATAATTTCTTCACTTCATATCATTGCTGCAGTTTCACTTTCATATAGATTAATTTGAACTTATCATCTATATATTTCCAGTTAGAAAAACTTAAGTTTTCATTCCAAATTAAATACTATTTTTCTAAACTTCTCTTTTCATCCTAAATTTTCAAAAAAAGGAAAACGTGGAAAGCTGGTGATTTATTTGTGTATAATTCCTGTGAGTTATCTATGGTGTGATTGGTCTCACAATGTACAATATTTATCATGTATGTTTATTTTTCAAAGAATTTCCAGGCTTGACCTGTAAATCTTCATTGCCTCAGGTGCAGAGGGGCTTTCTGCCCAACGTTCCCAACCCTCCAAAATATCCAGAAAAGATATTATTCTGTGGTTGGCGTCGTGATATTGATGATATGATAATGGTATGCACAGTTGAACAGTAGATTAATATGAAATGATCGTACTTTGTAGCTGATTTGTTGTGATCCATTTCTTTATCTTTGATTTCTCTTGATATGTTATGTGTCTTAAACTCCTTGCACATGTATCTCCAGTACTCCCGTTGGTTTTTGGTTATGTGCAGTCAGAGATTTGTGGGCACTGCTGTGTGGTATAATCAGAACTGTGTGGTATAATCAGAATCTTGATGCAAGTTAGTTCTTTTATCAGGTGCTAGAGGCTTTTCTGTCCCCTGGCTCTGAACTCTGGATGTTCAATGAGGTTCCTGAGAAGGAGAGGGAGAAAAAGCTTACAGATGGTGGAATTGATCTTTCAGGATTAACAAATATAAGACTTGTTCATAAAGAGGGAAATGCTGTTATTCGTAGGCATTTGGAAAGCTTGCCTCTTGAAACATTTGATTCTGTAAGTATGCAAAATTTTCTAGCAACATGTTCTCTCAAATTTCAGGAAATGCCTTATTTGTCAGAATAAAAATGTAAAAATCATATCCCTGTGCTAGCACATCTCATTTTGCTTGTTAAAATTATTTTGTAACTCTACATAAGTCTTTGATTAAATGACTTAATATTTTGAATGAACAGATCTTGATTCTTGCAGATGAGTCTTTGGAGGACTCTGTTGTGCATTCTGATTCACGGTCTCTAGCCACCCTTCTCCTTATTCGGGATATTCAGGTACAATTCATTAGACTAAATTTTTAGAACGATGATTTGGATACATTTTGTAGATTGATATTATCTGTTGTTTCTTAACTCACCACTTTAAATTAAAAATATGGGGAAATGACATGGTAAAAATGTTTGTTCTTTTTTTTTAAAAAAAAAGAGTATAATTCTTATTCATACCTTCACTTCTTTTACCTTTCTTCTCCTAGTCAGTTTCTTGAGGAAACTGATATGATTTGATTGCTTAGATTGTTGAACTCACTAATATCTTCTACTTTTGTATGTTTATCACTGTTCTACCAGCTCATTCACCTTATTTTGCAGTCCAAACGTCTTCCATCCAAAGAGGCAAAGTCTTCTTTGCGTTATGCTGGCTTCTCCCACAGCTCCTGGATACGTGAGATGCAGCAAGCTTCTGACAAATCAATAATCATTAGTGAGATATTGGATTCAAGGACTAGAAATCTTGTGTCAGTGTCAAGAATTAGCGATTATGTACTGTCAAATGAGCTGGTGAGTATGGCACTTGCTATGGTAGCTGAAGACAAACAAATCAACCGGGTTCTTGAGGAACTCTTTGCTGAGGAGGTAGCTCTATGTCCTAATCTAGTGGTCGTTATCATTTTTAGCAATTCAGAATAACTGCACATTAAATAATAACTTCATAATTTTTTCATTGACAATTGTAGGTTTACTATGAAGTAATACCTAGTCTTTTGTTCGACCTGCAAGGAAGTATGGCTTTATGCCTAAGCATGGGGCTAGTATGAGTTGTTTACCCTCCAAATACTGTAGAATTTAGAAGATTTACTGCATTAAAGGGATTTAATCTGCAATTCTGGATAATCCATGATTTACTAACCTTCCAAAAAGATGTGGCTAGAAACTAGTAGAACTGCCCAAGTGTCAAACTGCTCGCGAGCACCTAGCTGTTGCTAGTAGTTTGTTCATATAGGATTGTGTAATGGATTCACTCACTAGCTAGAGGGGAAGGGGAATGGATGTTGCCCTAAAAATAAATTTTTCAAGCAAAAATAATGACAATCAAACTTGTTACTTCACGGGAGATGCTCATGTGTGAATTGGTTTAGCATGTCAATTATTGTTCATAGTGAAAATAATAAGAGTAAAAATACAATGTTAACCCCATTGGTTTTATGACTCCATGATCTATGACTCAACAATCAATCCATTATCACAAGAGGCCACCAATTAAACTTCTTACAATCTCAAATCTTTGGGATTATTACAAGTCAAACTCCTCTCAAATAGAAATGAAATGCCAAGTTTAGGGCATAGTTTGGAATCTTATTTTGTGTTGGTGGTATGGTCAAAATGTATATATTATTGAAACTCAGTAATCGCTCGTGTTTATGTGACAATTATGTCAATGAGTACCGTGTTATGTCGATGCTTAACACCCTTTGGTATGCTACAGCACGCGTCAAAATAAATTGACAAATGGTTATTATTTTTGTAGCTTGTGTTTGTACAACACAATGTCAAAACTATATTATTCCTGATAAACAAGGTTTGAATTTAAGCATGTAGTTATTTCTCTTCTTTTTTTTCATTTCCTTCCTCCCACGTCTAATTCGTCATCGACACCATATATTGGAACCTTGAGATTGTACCAAAATGGCATTGTTCCCGTCAAAGACAAAAAATTCGACATTGCTATAGATTTCGAACCTTAGTTTAGGGAGAGGAGATTTAGCAAGGACCTATTAGATAAATCTGTCGCTTTGGATTGCAAGTCCTTTAGATAATTGACCACAGCAATTTTTGGGCACCCATGACGCTAAAGAAACCTTCAAGGCTTATATAACTAAGGATTTCAATGGCTCTATTTTGTTCGCATCCAATCAATTAGAAAAGCCACTAGTCAACTACTTGGGCAAATGTAGTTGTTGAAATATCTTATTCCCTGAACCCTTGCATTCAATCGATTCATGAGTCAACTAAACTCTCATTCAACTAGATCTGCTTAAAGATCCCTCCTCCATTGGACTTATTCCCTTGTAAGCCTACTTGAAGTATCGAGATCGAGTTGAGCTGCTAACTATAACCTCGAACCTTGTCACTTGATTCAAGGCTTTATATGAGCCCATGGTTTGAAATCTTATAATTATTGAAACTCGGTATTACTCTACACAAGTAATATATCCTGTGTTATTGTGTCAATTGTGTATCGGTTAGTATTGTGTCATGTAGACATTCAATACCCCTTGGCATGCTACAATGCACATCAACATCAAGATGAACTGAATAATATTAGTTATTTTTTTAAACTTGTGTCCATATAATCCATAGTCAAATTTGTATCACTGTAGAGGAGACAGTCTGAACTTACTTGTATGATTGTGTTCTCTCTCTTTTTTTCGTTCTCGTTCTTCATTTACCCTCCAATTTGCCACCGAGATTGTAAGTCAAAACACCGCCATGGTACCAAAACAATATTACAATATTGTTACAGTCAACTATTAAAATTTTGGCATGGTTTATGATTTTGAACTTTATAGCCAAGTCAGGTCAACAATCTCAACTTGAGTAATACATAGATCATGGCCTGTTAAAACATTATGTACAAGTTCAATTTGTATTCATGAATAAATCCGTACACATTACAAGTGAAATTGTGTTTGAGCTTAAAGGATGCATTTTGTATCTTAAATGCCAGTCATAAAATATCCATACAATTCAAGCTCTACTTTCATACTTTGCAGGGTAATGAAATGTGCATCAGGCCTGCTGAATATTATCTGTACGAACAAGAGGAGCTTTCCTTTTATGATATAATGGTTAGGGCTCGCCAACGGAAGGAGATTGTGATTGGTTATCGTCTTGCCAGCACAGACCATGCCATAATCAATCCTGAAAACAAGTCAGAGGTCAGGACTTGGTCGCTTGACGATGTCTTTATTGTCATCTCAAATGGTGATTAGCATCTCAAAACAGTAGTTTGGTAAGCTGCATATAGTTTGACTTCTATCATAGTTATTATACCACCACGATTGATATCTCTGTAGTTTTGAACAAGTTCCATTTTTTTCTATAATCACAGTGCTTCGTGCTGGCAACCAAGAAAGAACGGATCGAATCACGGATGATTCAGTAATAATTGTGCCTCTAATCTCGGCACTGGTATGCATGATTATCATCCTGAGGTTTTTATTCTTGAAATACAATTTGAGTGCTGTATACTAATTTGATTGCTGTATGCTTATCACGCTAATTCAGTAATTATTTTATGTTTGTATCTGATGCTACGTGATTAATAAAAGTATGAAAATTGTGTACATAAATGTTTTTGCAACTCCGTTTTATGTGAAAACTTGTGCAGCTATGATGAGTGCCAGGACATAGCTCAGTGGTTAATGCATGGGAGTCTGCACAATTGTACAGCTATGACAAAAGCCAAATTTTGTATTATGAGTTAAATGTATAGTCTTCTACATCTTCCAATTCGTAATGTTTGATTCGATCATGTTATTTAATTTGCAAAGAACTTTAATCATCCCACCTTTCAAGTTTATTTGCAACGGTTTATTATCAATAAACATCATTAATTTCACTTTTGGGACAAACCCACAATATTAGATTGTAAACATATAGGGAGATAACATCCCAAACTCACTCATATTATTTATTTTCACTTTTTCATCGGAGCTAAATTTTTTTCCTTAAAATTTTTACTCACATTGAGCTGTTGATGTTTATTTGGAGTTGTGTTCAGCACCAAGTGGGCTTTAGAGAGTTAGTGGTCAACCCTGAACTGCTGCTAATGGGTCTTTCTTGACCAGCTCAAAATTCCCGGCGAATTTTAAAGGTGCCACGTGGTGGAGCCTCACTGGTGAATTTAATTTGTATTAGCTATGATCTTAACCACGCGGACACATGTCGAGCTCTAATTGGTTGGATCTGGAGCAGATCCGAAGCACATGGGACGAAAATGCAAAGTGTTTAATTAATGTGTAATTTTCTCTCTCACCTTGTATTGAGGTTCAGTTTATCCCCTGGTTCATTTTTTAATTATAATTTCTTAGTATAATTTGATGACCGACTGGGAAGAAAATATAGAGTGAATATAATCACCTTATACTATAATATATTTGGACGCATGACATAGGCATTAGACCTAAATAGTTTAGCTTTCTTCGCTTATGATGCTCAAGGTGGATTTTTCATATTTTCATCACAACTACACAACTAAAGAACCTATAATCTCTCTGAAACTGAAACAAACTGAATCAGTTCTTCAATTTAGTAGATTAGAAAATAAAGGAAGACTAATGAATGAGTTATATATTAGTCATTCTAAAACTAAAACTATAAAGAAAATAAAGGATAATCAAATTCTTAATAGATAATCTATTTATTCTTAAATGTTAATTTAAAAGTTTGGCTGAGTTACTTTAAAAGTTTAATTTTTTAAAAAATATATTGGTTATTTAAGATAATTCAATTTAATTTTAATTTTAATTTTAAAATTTCTAATTCAGTTAAATCGAATAAATTGATATTATCAGAGCATCATAATAGTAGTATTGGATTTCAAAAATCAGAACCATTGTAGCTTTTGAAAATTAGTATCAATAATATTGTTAATTTTTTAAAACAAACACCACAAATCTATTTTCAACCAAAATAATCGATATTTTATCGGTTCAATTTATTTGATTTTTGTTGGAACGATTGATCGGCTTGATTAGTTCAAAAAAAATTAATTTATTTAATTTTAATTAATCGATTCTGTTGGTTCAATTTTAAACTTAGCCTTAACTCTAGGGGAGTGAAAAAGGAGAAGCGGGAAGAAAGAAGGATAATAAAATTTTATTTAATTAGAAGAGTTTATATCTATGGTAAAAACTATCATTTCAAGTCAGTAACTTATTTAAAAATTCTTAATGTTTGTCCTCTGGGTCAATATTTATGTTCTTCAAACTATTTTCATGTCAAGTTGTATAAATTATAGTATCATACAATATTTGTCTTGCCGGTCTACATAGAATGTATTCTTAATAAAAAATAATAATTTATTCTACTATAAACTTTTGTCCATAATTTACCGGCAGAGGAACTAACGAGCAAAATAAATAACAAATTCTAACTAGATTATGTTTACAGTCGACATCATCCTCATCTAGAATTTGACATTAGCATGGACTACTTCATTGCCTTCTCATACTCATCTTCTTTCTTATCCTCCTCATTTTCATCATATTAATCTTCTAATTCACTTGAGGCCACCCATAGACCAACAAAGATCATGTTGGCTTGGGGAGTGTCCTAGCTTCTGCTAGAATCTCCAGGATCTCATCTATGCCCTGGGTGGAGAAAGTGGGTGCTGCATTGTTATCCCTCCTTTAGTACAAAGTTTGTGTTGTTTCTATAAGCTCTCTAGACAAGTTTCTCTGGAACCAAGGGTCTCTTCTAATCTCCTTTATCATAATCCTCTACAAAACATTCCATCAAGAGATGCTTTAGAACTCAAACATGCGTAGTCAGTCAACCAGAAAAATCAAGAACCATTTCATGATCGTAAATTCATTCTAAGTGGATTTTTTTGGTTGGGCTGCAAATAATATTTTCTTTACTACTATTTTACATACCCAATTGATATATAAACATAAAAAAAGAGAAGTTACTTCATTTGATTAGCAACAAAAATATGGTATATGAATTGTTGGCAACCTAGAGATATGTGGATATAGTCTAGTATCTTGTATTGGACATACATTATTTTTTACATCCAAATATTAATCTTTTTTTTTTGAAAGTATATCTTGAAGGGAAAAGGTTTAGATTAAATGTTAAGTTTGAAACATTACCCTATGGTCTTCTTGATGTTCTTGGGGTCATTTTGGTCCTCAAATGGATAAGCGCCCACAAGCATACGTAGAGAGTGACTTCACAGGACCAAACATTTGCTTGATGCACATTTTTTATATAGAACGAGATTAGATCTATGCATAATTTGATGTAAATGTATTTTGTGTCTAGTTCAAGATTAGATCTAACTTGGTAGCACAAGCTGTGAAAACAACGAATGTCAAAGATGAAAGCAACATAAAAATCATAGGCAAAGTAAAGAGTGACAGCAGAGTGTATAATAACTAATGGTTACTTTTTGTTATCTTCACATTTTATCTATTTAGTTGCCACGTGTATAAAGTAATTTATTGTACCTTTGGTGTATATATTGTGTTGTGTACAGAGAAACCTAATAGAGAAGAATATTTCCTTCGTCTCTTTTATTCATTCATTTCTTTTCACATAAAGCTCTTCATCGTATCAAAGCTACCATCATCAGTAAACATGGTTTTTCCTCTGACATCATCAACCACACTGATAAATCCTGGTATGATTCATCAAACTCCAGCTTCTACTCCTTTGTCAATTCATGTCGTTCAATCTAATCTCAATCCTCTCCCAACACTTTCTTTGATTCGATGATCAATTCCTTTTGTCAAGCAAGATGAAAATTACTATTTGATTTGAAAAATAACTATTTGATTTTGGAATTTTTTTTAAAAAAAAATATTAATTATTACATATAATTTGATTTGATCTCTATTTTATAACTTCTAATTCGATTAAATTGAATAAACTAATATTATCAATCGAACCGGATCGAATTGGAGCTAGACCACTATCTTGCACAACATTTCAAAAAATCAACACCATTATAGTGCTAGTTTTTGAAACCAACATCACAATGATGTTGATTTTTCAAAACCAACACCATAGTTCGGTTAATTCGATTTTTGATTGAATTAACCGATGTTTTATCTGTTCAGTTTATTTAATTTTAATCAAAATGATTGGTCGGTTCAGTTAATTCATAAAAATTTTAATTTGTTCGATTTCAATTTAATCGGTTTAATTTATTTAATTTTAATCAACATGATTAATTGATTCACTTAATTCACAGAAAAATTTAGTTTATTTGATATCAATTTAATCAGTATGGTCAATTTAATTTTAAACAGATTACTTAGCCTTAACTTTAGGGAGTGAAGAGGGAGAAGGAAGAGGAAAGAAGGACAATAAAAATTATCCTTTCAAATCAATAACTTATTTTAAAAAAAAACTTAAGATTTGTCTTCACTGTCAATATTTATTTCTTTCAAATTATATTCATGACAAGTTCCATTATAAGCTATAGCATTATGCAATATTTATCCTCCTTGTCTACATAGAATGTATTGTCAATAAAATGTTCAATTTATTTTACTGCAACTTTCATCCATAATTTACAAGTAGAGGAACTAACAAGCAAAATGAATAACAATTTCTAACTTGTTTACATTTACTGCTGACATCATCCTCACTAGAATTTGCCACTGGCATGAACTACCTTCACTGTCTTTTCATACTCATCTTCTTCATTATCCTCCTAATTCTCTTACTCACTTTCATCATATTCATCTTTTGATTCATCCTGAGGCCACCCGTAGACCGACAAAGATCATGTTGGCTTTAGGAGTGCCCTAGCTTCTGTTAGGATCTCCATGATCTCATCCACGCTCTGGCTAAAGAAAGTGGGAGCATTGCTATCCCTCCTGTAGTACAAACCTTGTGATGTTTCTGTAAGCTCTGTGGGCAAGTTTCTCAAGAACAAAGGTTCACTTTTAATCTCCCTTATCGTAATCCTCTACAAAACATTCCATCATGAGATATTTTAGATGTCAAATTCATGTAGTCAGTTGATACGGTTCATGAGTGTGGGGCCCCAAAAAAAGGATTCGAGGGCAAAAGTCAAGCTGGTGTGGCAGTCAAAAGTCGGGCTGATGTGGCAGTCAAAAGTCAAGCTGATGTGGCAGTCAAAAGTCAGGCTGATGTGGCAGTCAAAAGTCAAGTTGACGAGGCAGGCAAAAGTTAGGCTGGTGTGGCAATCAGAGGTTTGGGAAGCGGGACTTGTTGGAGAAGGGATCCCGTTAAGAAAGGCCAGGATGCAGGTTATGGGGGAAATACAGTTCGGGATCGGCAAAGCTGTTAGGAGACAGCTCAATCTACAAGCCTGCGATGGAAGGCCAGGATGCAAGTTACGGTGGAAATACAGGTCGGGATCGGCAGAGCTGTTAGGAGACAGCTCGATCTACAGGCCTGCGATGGAAGGCCAGGATATAAGCAA
>JBBMJZ010413103.1:6199217-6217510 GCA_037833815.1 Zingiber zerumbet | reverse complement strand
GTAAAAAGTACTTTATGAGTTGTAAAAGAAACAATACTAGGTACTGTCTATAAGTGCTGATAAGGACTTATCTTTGATAGGGAATAAAGGCATCTTGACAATGGGGCCCATAAGCGCACCAGGGGAGCCTTCACCTCTCCATAAAAGGCAAGCCTTATTCTTTTGCAAGACATTCAAGCTTCACTTGAGCCTTACCTAGGAAATGTAATCTGAAGTTTGAAATAAGAGAAGTCTGTTTTCTAAGTAAGTTCTTAGACCTCATCTTATCTCTTTTATTATAAAGAAGAAAATAACCATGAAGGACGTTGAAGGGCCTTTGTTTGATATCATCAAACAAAGGTTTGATTTCTCCTGAATGGTTATGATATCGGACTGGATATCCTTCAAGGTTTCAGCAATTTGGGAAAGTAATTGGATTTGAGTGTTGTTTTCTTGAGGATAGTGGCGAGTGAGGATGTTGAACTTTGGAAATCACTAGGTTTAGAAAAACCTACAGCAGGTGCTTCTATAGGTTCCGTGGCTTGTATAGCGTTTCGGTAGGATAAGGTGTTTTTCGTTATGACAAAATTACTCATAAACTAGATGATCAAGATATGAGAGTAATTTTTCTCACTTAATTTGATTCACACAAGTGTTTGCTTTGGCTTATCAAGGCAGATCGCCTACTTGGCCAAGGTAAGACTTGTTCTTTTATTAAATTTCAGCAAGAAACCTTGCTCTGATACCAAGAGTAGGATTGTGATAAAGAAGAAAAGTTTATAATAAAAGAGATAAGATGAGGTCTAAGAACTTACTTAGAAAGCAGGCTCTTTTTATTACAAACTTTAGATTACATTTCCTAGGTAAGGCTCAAGTGAAGCTTGAATGCCTTGCAAAGGAATAAGGCTTGCCTTTTATAGAGAGGTGAAGGCTCCCCGGGTGCGCATAAAGCACTCTTTACAACTCATAAAGCATAAGGGATAAGAACACGTCTAGTATACTTTTTATAAAGGTGGACATGTCTGGAATAAAGGTGGACACGTTTGGAAATACTTTTCATAAAGGTGCTGGTGATTAGTCTTATCACCTCTTAAAGTTGTTCATCTGCCGAATCACATCACTCAGGAGGTTGGATGCTTGCTCCAGCTAGTTATCCACTTGTCTAATAATGGGTTGCCATCCAGACCACCAATTGTCTCTAGTGCTGTGCTGCTGGCATTCTCGTAACTTGAGTGAGTGTATAATTCGTAGTTGTTGTACTGCATTAGTTGCTTGGATTGCTGACCTCTGTTGGAGTTTATGGAGTTCTTCTCTGATTCTTCGGTCTTTATCCAGAGAAATTGGGTATTGCCTTCGTAACAGCCTCTGGTATTGTTCAGCCAGGTAGAGAGGTTGTTGAGAACTTTCAAAATCTTCATTTCTGCTTCCGGGCAAGGATGAGATTGAACTTCCTTCATTGCTTGGGGAATTAGTTCTAGTCCTCCAAGAATCTGCTCCGGCCATTCTGAAAGGATAAGAAAGTTGATTAGTCTTGATAAAGCATCTGCAAGTTGATTATCCTTTCCTTCAATGTGTTCAAAGGATATAGGAATGCCGGTCCAGTGATGTAATATGTAAAGGCTAGTCATCTGACTCTTGATGGTTTATTAGCAGCTGTTTTCCCGAAAAAGCTGATAATCGCTTGGCAATCTATGCGAATAATCAATTCACGCTTGTCAAGATAATAGATCTTTAGAGCTTCTAAAGTATTCATAACCGCATGTAATTCAACATCAATTGTGGATTTAATAAGAGAATACTTTCCACTGGAATATGCACAAATTCTTTCAGTTGTTTTGGAGTCAAATTTGCATCGTTTCCATTTGCAGATCCCTCCCCAACTTTCCGGACATCCATCTGTTTCAAGAATAATAAAACATTCCTCGGGGGGAACTTCAAGAGGGGGAAGATTTCTTACTGTCTCTTTAATCTTCTTAACTAGTGACCAGTCTTGAAAATTCATCCTCTTATCTCCATTGGGGCTGCTCTTTGCATACAGAGGTCCGAGTAACCTTCCGAGGTTGGGAATATAATTCCTTGCATAGTTTGAATTCCTAACCACGAGCGCATCCCCTTTTTAATCATTAAGTCTTCCTCCTAGAAGTCTGTGATCTTGATAATAATATGTGGTTGAAGTTTAATTACTCTATTACCCATGACTGCTCCTAGAAACTCAATCTCTGGTACTGCAATCTTCATTTTAGACAGGCTTAATATTAAACCATTTTGTTGGCAAATATTTAACATAATCTCTAGATGCTTAGCATGGTCCGTCTCATTTTTGGAGAATACAAATATCATCAATATATACCGCAATAAATTCTTCTGTGCCTTTAAAACAATTATCCATCTTTCGCTGAAAAATTGCTAGTGCATTCTTCAGTCCAAAAGGCATTACCAGTCATTCATATAAGTCGTCTGGCACCCAGAAGGTCGTCCACTCAATAGATTCCGGGAGCATTGCCACATGATGAAAACCACTTTTTAAATCAAATTTTGAGTAAATGGTACTAGTACTAACCTTTTGAAGAATGGTGTTAATTCCTGGCAGACTATACTGATCCTTATTAGTAAGATCATTTAGTCGTTTATAGTTGAATACCATACGCTCCTTGCCCTTGATTTCCTTGCCAATTTCAGGGTCAATAGTTGTTCCGGAATTGACAATAATAGTTGTCCTATAGCGGCTTTTACTGGGCCTAATAATTTGCAATTTCAATAGAATTTCAATATGCTTTGAGAAGGCCGCCTTCTGGCTCGGGGTTAAACGCTTGATGGGCCGATCTTCAATAATAAAATCCGGATTTTTAATATCTAGGTATCAAAGTACCTTATTTTTGGCCTAATGTTGTAAAGGATTTTCACCTATGAATCCTTAGTCCTTTAATTTTTAAAGTAGAGGTCCAAATTTCTCCGTGAAATTGATTGAGGGTGTCCCAATGGAATAATAAACAATTTCCTTTATTTGTAAATATTCTTCTTTTTCAAGGTCCAGCTCCCTTATAGCGGCTGTTGTATCTGCGGTAGGGAGGGTATTTATGACTGTCAGATTTTTATAAAAGATAACTACATTACCTTCGATTCTGACGTGTGCATCCAATAATCATCTGGATCTTGTCCCCCAAAGTCATGGGAAAACTATAAGTGTAGGGGATATGAAAATGATTTTCCCCTATTGTCTGGTTTGACTTTCATTCTTGTTGTCTGTTGTGAATTTATACCACTAAAATGCACTAAGAAGGTATTTTCTTCTAATGCCTCTTGAGGTACTGAATTTTGATCCACACAGCAGGTAGTTGCCCCAGTGTCCAATATAGCCTTTTGTGAAAATTTTGACTCCCGGGATTTCCATTTCTACATGCAAATTATAGAGCATATGTTTGATAAGACGGGGGCTTCTTCCTTCTTGTACAGAAGATACCTGTTATGTGACTTCAGAGTATAACATATGCGCCGCCTCATCTTCTGATGTTTGATTTAATTCAGGGATAAGTTGCTCATAGAAGCCTTTGTAATATGCAACTTCCCGTTGGAGACGTTCAATTTCTGAGTCACACCAAGAAATATACTTTTGCAGCTCCTGCAAAAGACGATTAGGAAAAAATGGTGCAGGAGTTGCAGGTAAAACTATTATCTGTTTACCAAAATAGTATGGTCCACATAGATTGCAAGAAGTAATAGAGCATTTTGAACAATGTATCCTAGCTCGCTTTAGAGTTTCCCTCATACAACCTGTGCATCTTGTGGATTGTGGAGGAAGAATGTTATCATTCTCATGCCATTCATGTTGGCACTAGTATTGCTCATCCGAGACCTTTATTTGAGGTCTATATCCACCATCAATCTGCCCAAGCATGAATATATCTTTAGAAAATGTAAGAGTTTGGACTGACCTCTGTACATCCCCTGTGTCTTCTTCCCCTTCAGAAATGCTGAAGATTGCATCACTTTGCTCTTCTCCTTCCTGGATAGATAAAATATCACAATCGTCGGGAATAGTGATTTGTTCAAAGATAGCAACTCTCTTTGTGCTTCTCTTGTCATTTGGGCATTCTCTTGCAAAATGCCCCTCTTGACCACACAGGTAACACTTGCATTTTTTATTCTTCAGCAAGTGTTTTCGTTTTTCTATTATTGCATGGGTATCATGCGACTTACCTTTGTAGGTCTTACTTTTCCGAATACCGAATTTTTGCTAGCCTTGCCCTTTATAATAGCCTGGAATAGGTATTTGGCTACAAAATGATAGATCTTTCAAAGATTGTTTGAAGGCAGCATCTTTGCATTCTTGCTCCAGGAATTTATAGGCGAAGAGAACCCTTGGAATAACACCAACTGTTAAGCCTGCGTATTTTTTGTCAAAGGCTGCATTGATTCGGGCTCCTAAATCACCTGCCATTTTGAACTGCATTTTTCAGATAATTCTGGCCCTGTATAAAGTCAGCCCGTTTTAGAGGCTAACCTCATATAGTCATTCATGTACTGAACTATATTCTTGACATTCTCACATGATAATTTCTCCAAGCTTCTATATGCTTCATCTTGTATAACTGTTGAGCCCTGGGTTGGGTCTTCAGAGGAGAAAACCCATTTCATTTGTGATATAATATTTTGAGTCCCACGTCTTCCTTCTACTGCTTGTATAAAAGCCTCATATTCAGTGGCATAGGTCATACGCCATTGTACCCAGGCTAGCTTTTCAATTTCCCCAAGAAGATTTTCCATATATTCTATTTTTTCATTTGGATCAATAAATCCTTGTGCTGCTACATGATTAAGGGTGATGGATTCTCATCTAGAGAAAACGTCATGGAATAAACCCAATTGTTCTGGAATGACAAATATTGCCCCTCTTTGTTGTTGTGATGACAGTAATGTCCACATTTCATTATTAATTCCTCCCCTTAATTTTGAGTTTGCCTTAGGAAAGGTAGGCTATTTAGGCTCAGGACGAGACGGGCCTAGTTCCTGTGCCGCTGGTGGATAACCAGATGATCCCATAGCAGTGTCTGCAGGTGGATGATATGGTGATATAACTGTGCTTGTAGAGTATACTTGTTGTTGCCTTGATACTGGAAAATCCATATTTACTAGTTGTCGGAGTGTAGGATATTCCATTTCATATCCTACAGCAATCAACTGATGTGGTGTGGCAAATGGATTCTGCCACTCATCTTCTTCGTCCCATATTGTATCTTTTGGGGTGGATAGTTCAGCCATGTACGGGATATAAGAGACTTCTTCCTCATCTTCTTCTGAGGTGTCCACGCAAAGTTCCTTGGACTGGGGTACAGAGCCCATGGGGTTGTAGTCCCTGCAAGGTCTTTTTGTGGCTCCGTCAGAGGAGAGGGTGACTCTTCAATAAATACTGAACAAATATGTTCATCCTTTGGCTCATGTTTTGTTGTACTTGTATAATTTCCCATGATAGTTCTGGTAATTCTAAATCTGGCAAGGGGTCAGGAGTTGCATAATTAACATAATAATCGAAGTTACCACTGGGTTCTCCCAGGGTATCCCATATCGCTTGCTTCATTGGCTTAGCACTCTTAGGTTTGGTATTATTACTTGGAGATGCCTCAGTAGAGCCGAAGCCTTTCATTCCCCTAGCCTAGTGGTGTCGGATAACTGGTGCACCTGGTAAACAGTTGGCACAATAATCTTTTCAAAAATAATTTGTGCTATTGCTATACCTTTCATAATAATGACCTACTAGTCAGTATGATTAAATGCCATAATTTTAATTTCCCCTCTATAATCAAAATCGATTACACCAGCTCCTACATCAAGGCCTAGGTCCCCCATGCGGCACTAGACCTGGTTGCAATTCGGCCATAAGTTCCCCAGGAAATTTCCAGGCTAAGCCTTGTAGGAATTAGGGCACACCCTCTGGATTTGATGATAGTCCTTCTGTCTGCAGCTAAATCAAAACCAGCAGCTCCAGATGATTTTTTTTTTATCATTTTGGCTGTTCTGGTTAGCAAATGAACAAGGACAACAGGTTCCTCTTCATTAGTTATTTCATACCCGATGGTTGTCAAATTAAGAGCAACTAAGGCTGAAAATGACTTGTTTATGCCAGTAAAGAAGCCTAACAAACTATGAAAATACAAATCAACATGATGATCCTAATGGAGATAACAAAGGAGACTGAGTTGTAGCCAAGCATACTAAGGATGTGAATCAAGATAAGGTCATGGAATGGAAAGGAAGGAGCAGCCCATTCCAAAACTTCTTCATGACTCATTATGCATCAATAGAAGCCCAATTACAATAGCTAGAGCTGCAAAGATGAAGGAAAAGTTTTATTATAGCACAAAGGTGATTACGCTCATCCCAGACACCCCTCATAACCCGCCCCCAGGTTATGTGAAAGGATGTAAATCACGGAGTGAGCTTATAGCCGACCGCCAAATTGGCTAAGGGGTGAGGGGTTTTTTTTCCGAGGACATGCGCCTACCGGAAATTGATCCCTTGCCCCATTATAACAAGTCTATCACCCTCTAGCCAACTGGGCACCCATGGGAACAAGGAAACGCTTTATGAGGTGATTGAAGATGTCAAAACCAAAACTACAATTGAAGCAGCAATTTCTATCTCATAATTTTGTGCTTTGGTAAGCATTAAATCTATATTTTATCTTCCATATTATTGATTTAGCCTTTTCTGATTTCTATCTTTAATTTGTTATGAGTTCATGAGACACTATGAGATGGCTCACGTAAGATCCAATACCTAAGATTTGATCAAGAAGACAAGGAAAAAGAAAGAAGGCTAGAAAATAAACATTAAACGCATTCAACTACATAACTATTGGCAGCTATGAGTTGAAGAAGGTTGAGTACAACTACAACTTGGATTTAGATTGAAGCATGTCTCAAACTAAATGAATATCAGGTCAAGGAATTGGTATGAGACAAACATCCTGAGCCAAGAAGAACATGTGCCAAGCATGTCATTAGAATTCCATTAACCATTGAAATCCAAGAGCCATTGCCCCTTCAAGTCCCTATCTAGAGATGCACAAAGGTAGCACCAACCCTTCCGACTCTTGGAGGTCCTTATGCGAGGTATCTAACATACTTCTATGCGACAATACTGCAAAGGTTGGCAAATAAATGGTTCTCATAACTCCCTCTTTAGAACATCTCATGTTTTGAAGAGGTGATACAAGATTTTAAGACTTCATTGGCAATACTGAGGTAGCTAAAGTGTTGATAGCTATAAAACATTACTGTCCTGTGTGGACAAGTTGATTTTCAAGTTCCTCTAAAAATTTATGGACATCTTTAGGTAGACCAAACCCCGGGTTGGGTCGGGTCGGACACGTAACCGGGTCAATGGGTCGGTTACCCGTTGAACCGGTTGCTGGGCCGAAACCATAACCAACCTAACCAGCCTAGCAAGGTGTCAGGCTGGTTACAATTCCAGCCCAATAAGTGATTAACCGCTTCATTTTTTTTCCTATGAACGGTAGAACTGGTAGTTCTGACTGTTGAAACCGGTTCTAGCCATTGGGATAAAAAAGGGGGTATGCATTTTTTTTAGCAGTTGAGATCATTTAACCGTTTTTTGATCAATGGCTAAGATTTATAGTTCGTTATTCTCTAAACTCTATATAAATAGAGAATTTATTTCATTATTTCAATACCCATCTTCTCTACTTTCATCTCAATTCCACAATCTCTACACGCTTTCCACTCTCACATCCAACTACAATGGAAAGAGACCGAGAAAGTTCATCATCTTCATCTTGGAAGGGCAAGGAAATAGTGAATCTGAATGAGGAGCTCAACATGATTTAATCCACCGATGATGAGACAAAGCAACTTCTGACACTCAAAACACAAGGAATTACCGATGCAATTATTTTTAAAGTTCGGGAAGCTCCTCCATTAAAATCTTCTATTTTTATTAAACATTTTGAGAAAGTTATTCTTCCGTCGGGAGATTTGCGTTCAAAATATATGCATTACAATGCTTCCTACAAATTCCAAGCCGACGACAACTATGAGTCGTTAAAATGACACATAGAAACGAAGCACCCGATAAAATATGGAATCAACCGGTCTCAAACAAAATTATCCAGATTTTCCACTAGTAAAAGTACTGATTCTGTTTTATTTTTATATTTCGATAATAAATTAAAATAATCATTCACGAGATTTATTTCCATAGAACATCTTTCATTTGGTTTTGGATATAAATGAACTTTTGAAGATTTTTATAAAGAATTTGTTAATCTTTCAGCTAAACATGTTCCTAGAACTACACGTACAAAAATAATTAAAAAATAGTAAAACAAGGAGAAAAAAATTTAATTGAAGAATTTAGTAAATTAAATAATAAGGTATCTTTATGTTTTGATATTTAAAGTGCTAATTGGCGAACATATTCATATATGGGTGTGACTTGCCATTGAATCGATAACTCCTAGAATATCCAAAAAAATAAATTATTAGCTTAAAGAGTTTTTGATAAATCGCATATTGCTCACAACATCTCATAATTATTATGTTTAATTTTAGAAAAATATGGATTAACATATAAAATATTTTTAATATCATTTGAAAACACTACTTCTAATACCACTAGTATTGATGAACTAAAATTTTTATGTCACCCTATTATTGATTTTTTTGATATTAATTGCATATGTCATGTTTTAAATTTATATGTTCAAGATAGATTACGAATCTTAGAAAATCATTAAATTAATTAGAACTGTTATTTCTTATTTATGGTCACATCCAGCTATAATGAAACAATAGGATAAATTTTATAAAAATAATGGGATAAGACCTAAAAAATTTTCACATGATGCATCAACACGATGGAATTCAACATATCAATTGTTATAAGATTCATTTCAATATAGAGAATTATTATGTTCATTTTTTGCACAAATTATTAATATATTTATTTTTACACCAATGGAATATTTATAGTAATATTTGTGAAATTTTAAAAGTATTAATGATGCAACCAAATAACTTTCTGATTTTTATTATTCTACTTCTCATTTAATTTTAATGAATTTTTGTAATATAGTATTAGTTTAAAATGTTAATGAATTTTTATCTTCTTGTGTATTAGTAATGAAAACAAAATGGGAAAAATATTTTTTTTTATATTCCTAAAATTTATTTTGTTGCATTTGCTTTAGAACATAGATGTAAATTATAAGTTTTACAAGAAATGTTAATTTTGTACACACTTTAATTCCATTTAAAGATTCTTCTTCTCCTAATCCTAATAATATTGTATATAATATTAGAAATTATTTATATGATATTTATAAAGAATATAGTATAGAATACAAACTAATATTTATAAAACACAAACTGTTAGTAGTATTAATTTAAAACTTACAAAAGCACAATTTTTATTAAAAGAACGGACAACCCATCCATGAGGATCCTCAAGTTCCACAGAATTATTTTACAACTTTATTTTAGTGAAATAAATAGTGAAGCATATTTCAATATCCTAAAGTGATGATCACAAAAGGCTCAAAGCCTATCCGCTCAATAATTGCCAAATAAATTTTAGTTTGTTCAGTGTCAACAGTTTGGAACAGACGTTCAGTGTTAGAGGCAACATATTGGATGAATAACAATCGTCTTTGTCTCTGACTCATTAGAAGCCCAAGCATTACTCAACAATTGGACCAGAGCCAAAAAAAAAATTCAAGGAATGCATTTTTCATGACGAAGTCCAAGAATTTGATAACGAAAGAACAAATACTACGCAAAACGGAAGTGAGTAACAATGCCCCTTCTTAAGCTAAAAGGGTGAAAGATAAGAGAACTACATGGGCTTTGATTCCCCTACACTCTAAAGAAATATGTAGGTAACTTAAATAAATTCAAGCCCTTTTTTATTTTTATTAATTTATAATTTTAAATTTTTTTAATATAATAATATTGAACCGTAGAGAACCATGAACCAAACCATGAACTAGCGGTTCCGAATCATCAACTGTAACCGTCTAGGATGGTTAAGGTTAAGGGTCGACGGAATCATTGAACCAATAATTCCGAACAGATGTCGGGTCTATCTTTAGGCATGTTTCATGGTGACTTTAATCATATTGGTCAGACGACATATAAGTTTGCACTTAGAGCCACAATATCCATTCACTACATAAAAACCCTACAAAGCAATATGGTGGAGATGATGAAGATGGTATACCACCATGACACGGCAAACAATGTTTGTTTTGCCAAGACTACCAAACTACAACCATAACAAACCAAGTAACCAATGAAACAAAACTTAAAGGTAAAAAGTCAAGGGACACTGATCAAGGTCCCTCAATTACAAGTCAATCAGTGTTCTTCAATGTGCTAGTCCAAGATGCTCACAGAGATTAAGAATCAGAACTTGCATTTGTCCAACATGCTCTAATCCGATCAACTTTTCACAAGAGAGACAAACTAAAGTATTATTAGTACCACAAAGATTATAGTTACATCATTAATGAGTGCATGCATTTAAAGCATAAGATCGAGAAACTAATTGAGTAGGACCACCTCAACAAGTTTGTAGGGCTCAAGAAATCTTGAGAGATAAAGAAGAAGACCCTAATTGACGAGCCACTACAAAGGACAATGAGATTATCATTGGAAGATTGATGACTAAAGGAGAGAAAAATCACAAATCTAAGATGTAAGCTTGGCAAAAACAATCTTGATCCGAGTTGCATATAGACTTAGAATTTACCTTTACCGAAGTGTAAGGATCTAGCGTGTTAAACACACGAAAAGTGTAACAGAAAACAAACTAGATCCTCTCTAAAAGATCCATGCGAAGGAGAAAGCATATACTAAATTTGTTAAAAGTGAGTTATACCTTTGTCGCATGCACACGAACTCCCGACAGCTAGGATCTCAGCACGATCAAGCGTCTGTGGCTCTTTCGGTATCCACACGAACAAACTTCTCGTCCGTCTCACGAACTCAAGAAGTGAAGAAGAACCACCACTGTGGTGCTAGCCACACATAGAGGTTCAGCCAAGAAGGAAGAAGATGGAGGAAGAACACAAGTCATCCACCAAATGAATAGAAAACCCCCTTTTGTATTCATAATTGACATTAATTGTCTTAATTGGTATTAATTCTCCATTAATCCAATTAAGTCCTCCATTAATCCAATTAAATGTTGATCTTTCCTCTTCCTCGGTGAATTCGAGTTCACCCAAAAAGTCCAACTCATTGATTCTCATCAATCCGAATTGACTGCATGAATCTAATTCGAATTGGACTAAATCCAACAATTGGATCCAATTGAATCTAACTCAATGAGTCTAATTCGAATTAGACTTAATCCAATGATCCATCATATTAACTCATCTCCAAATCAACTTGTTCTTTGTGTGTGACTCAATAGGTTCTCGCAACGTTGGCAATATATCCAAATCAACATTTTAGATACATAAACAATGAGTGGCATCTAATAAACCATCATTGCTACCCAAGTAACGAGAATGTCGAAATCCGACTTAACCTTTATGTGGCTATTATTTTGTATGACTCAATTCCTCTATCCGTGATATCTAGATTGATCAATAAGGCATAGACCGTGTCATCCTATTATCAATTTTTATGTTTCTTGATCTCTAAATACATGGTCATGCATTCTTGTATCCTACTAATCAAGGGGTCCACAGATATTACTTTTGTTATATGGAAGGAATAGATCTCATCTACATCACTCACATCCCTCTGCATAACTCATTGCATACTCAGTGATCGACTTTATAGTTCACCCTGTTACAAGTAACGTTTGATGATATCAAAGTACACAACTCCTTATGTAGGGAAGTGACTTTAGGTATAAGGACTATTCATACCAATAGTCATATGATAATGTTTATGACACTCATATAATAATCCATGAAACATTCTCATGATGGGTCATTCAGTACATATTCTCTAATATATACCCATATGTCAACTTGATATCTCATATCCATGACTTATGAGATTAAATCATCCGTTGACTTACATGCTAGTCTTAAAGCATTAATAGTGTCCTTTTATATTAATGTTTGATTAGGAATAATTAAGAGTAGTGTCTATATGTACTCCAAGCTCGCACTATCAATTCAACCAATTGATATGCTGTAGACTAGAACCTACTACCCTAACACATTATTATACTTATTCATTTGACACTAAACTGAAATAAATATAATATCCAACTTTGTCTATTAATAAAATAAAATATGATAGAATAATGTTCTGTCAATCATTTCATAATTGGTACTAGAGCTAATACTAACAATCTCCCACTAGCACTAGTGTCAATCACTGAAATATCGAATACCCAATGACCTATTATGGCATGCTTCCTCTGTGCCAAAACCTTGGTCAAGAGATCCCAATGTTAGCATCGGTTGGTACTCTGCATATTTTCACATCTCTTCTATCGATGATCTCTATGAGATGGAATCACCGTAGTATGTGTTTGGATCGCTGATGAGAGTGAAGTTCCTTAGCTTGTGCAATAGCCTCATTATTATCACAATAGAGGTCTATTGGATTCGCTATACTAGGAACAACATTAAGCTCTCTAATAAACTTTTTGATCCAAACAGTCTCTTTTGCTACAGCTGAAGTAGCAATATACTCGACCTCTATTGTAAAATCAGCGAGTATCTTGCTTTGAACTCTTCCGGCTCACAGCATCATCATTTAAGCAAAATACATACCCCGACTGCGATCTGAAATCATCCTTGTCAGTTTGGAAGATAGCATCAATGTAACCCTTTACAGTAAACTCTTCATCGCCTCTAAAGATTAAGAAATAATCTTGAGTTCTTCTCAAGTACTTAAGAATATTCTTGACAGTTGTCCAGTGACCTTCGCTTGAATCTGACTGGTATCTGCTCATCATGCTTAATGTATACAAGACATTTGGGTGAGTATAAAGCATAACGTATATAATAGACCCTATAATAAATGTATAAGGAATTTGATCCATGCGGTCCCTTTTTTCCTTAAAAGAGGGGCATTGAATTTTTGAAAGACTCATACCATGTGATATTGACAAGAATCCCTTTTTGAAATTCTATATGGCAAAATGATTAAGTACCTAGTCAATATCTGTACTCTGATTTAGACTAAGCAATCTCTTAGACCTATCTCTATAGATCTTAATGCCTAAGATGTAGACCGCTTCACCCAAGCCCTTCATTGAGAAATAATTCTCAAACTACGTCTTCACTGATTGAAAAGTAGAGATATCATTTCCAATGAGAAGTATGTTATCTACATACAATATGAGAAAGATTATTGTGCTCCCACTAATCCTCTTGTAGGCATAAGGTATATCTTCATTCTTGATGAAACTAAACATTTTGATTAGATCATCAAATCAAAGATTCCGACTTCTAGAAGCTTGGTTTAATCCATAAATGGATCGTTACAACTTACATACCTTTCTAGCATGCTCTGTATTGACAAAACCCTCAAGTTGTGTCATGTACACATTCTCGAGTAGATTTCTATTGAGAAATATAGTTTTGACATCCATCTGTCAGATCTCATAATCATAGTAAGCTGTAATAGTAAGTAAAATCCGAATAGACTTAAGCATCACAACTGGTGAAAAAATTTCATCATAGTTTATACCATGAATTTGTTTGAATCCTTTAGCTACCAATCACCTTTTATAAGTATGCAGACAACCATCCATGTCAGTCTTTCTTTTAAAGACCCACTTGCACCCAATGAGTTTAATTCCTTTAGGTGGATCAATCAAAGTCCATACTTGGTTAATGTGCATCCGATCTCATGGTCTCTAGCCATTTCTCATAATTTGGCCCCTGTACAGCTTCTTCATAATATGTAGGCTCGTTGAGACTAACAAGCACTATATCATCATGGTTAGATAAGAGAAAAGAATATCTCTCAGGTTGTCAATGGATCCTATTAGATCTGCGTAGAGCTTGTGCTACTTGAACATGTTGTTGCTCTATAACTTTTTACGGTGTAACAAAATCATGATCCATAGAATCTTGTGGTACCTGTTCAATTTCCATTAAGGCTTCGGTGCTAGATTGTGTATCTTGAATTTCTTCAAGATCAACTTTACTCCCACTAGTTTTTCTAGAAATAAACTCCCTCTCTAGAAAGACAACATCTCTGGCAATAAACACTTTGCCTTGTGTAGGATTATAAAAGTAATATCCCTTAATTTCTTTGGGATATCATATAAAATAGAACTTATCTGATTTAGGTCCTAGCTTATCTGAGACTTATCGTAGAACATAAGCCTCACATCCCCAAATCTTCATGAAAGACATCTTGGGACTCTTCCAAGTCCATATCATATATAGTGTCTTTATGATGGACATAGATGGAATGCTGTTAAGTGTGAAATTGGTCATCTCTAGAGCATATCCCCAGAAGAAAATAAGAAGATCTATTTGACTCATCATTGATCGTACCATATCTAATAAAGTATAATTTTTTTTCTTTTTGATACACCATTCCATTACGGTGTTCTAGGTGGAGTGACTTAAGATTTAATCCCACACTCAACAAGATGGCCATGAAACTCTTGGCTAAGGTATTCTCCATCTTGATATGATCGAAGCATCTTAATACGCTTACCAAGTTGGTTTTGTAGTTTATTCTTGAATTCTTTAAACTTTTCAAAGGATTCTGACTTATGTCTCATCAGATATACATAGCCATACATACTGATATCATCAATAAAAGTAATGAAGTAATGATAGCCTCCTTTAGCTGCTACTCTGAAAGGGTCACATACATAAGTCCTAACAAGGCATTAGCTCTTTCATTGTGTCCACTAAATGGAGTCTTTATCATCTTACGTTGAAGACAAGATTCGCATACCTCATATGATTCAAAATTAAATGAGTCCAAAAGTCCATCCTCATGGAGTTGGGATATGCAACTCTCATTTATGTGACTTAAGCGACAATGCCATATATAGGTTTAGTTCAAATCATTAGACTTGAACCGTTTGGTATTTATGTTATAGATTAGGTTGTCAAAGTCTAGAACATAGAGTTCATTCACAAGATATGCACTACAATAGAACATTTCATTGAAATAAACATAACAACATTTATCCTTAATTACAAATGAAAACCCTTTCTATTCCAAACAAGAAACAACGATGATGTTCTTAGTCAAGGCAGACACATAACAACACTCTTCAAGTTCTAAAATAAATCCAGTGGATAAAGATAAGGAATATGTTCCTACAGCTATAGTAGCAACTCTTGCGCCATTACCTACTCATAGGTCAACTTCACCCTTTGTCAATGTCTTACTATTTCTCAGTCCCTGCACATTAGTATAAATGTGAGATGCACACCCGGTATCTAATACCCATAAAGAAAAAATAGGGAGATTGACTTCTATAACATATATACCTGAGGCAGAAGTCTCACTTCTCTTCCTTTTCAGTTCCTCTATATACAATTTACAGTTCTTCTTCCAGTGTCTGGTCTCACCACAGTGGAAGCAGGTTCCTTCCTTAACAATCACACCTTTGGGTTTCAATGTATGAGTCTTTCCCTTGCCTTTGACTTGGGTTTTATTCTTACCTTTGGGCTTCCATTTGGTTGTTCCCTTTTGCACCATCAAAATGGTACTTGGCTTTGCTTTCTTAAGGTTGAGTTCAGCAATTCTCAACATACTCAACATCGCAGGAAATGGTTTGTTAATTTTATTCATGTTATAGTGCATGAAAAATTGACTGTAGCTCTCGGGCAATACTTGTAGAATAAGGTCAGTGGTCAATTCTTAGCATAGTGGAAATCTCAATCTTTGTAGGTTCTTAAAATACCAAATCAGTTTTGAGTATATATGGTCCTATCGGACTGCCTTCTTGCATCTTGCATTAAAATACAACTTTAGATATCTCAAATCTCTCATGTCTTGCTTGTCCTTGACATAGTTGTCGAAGATGTTTAACCATATCATAAGCATCCATGTTCTCATGTTGCTTCTGAAGCTCAGAGTTCATGGTGGCAAGCATAAGACATGATACATCTAATGCGTCATCTTGATACTTCTTAAACATCCTTATCGGCTCTAGTGGCAGTAGTGGGGGTGGTTCAGGAATGAGCTACTCTAGAACGTATAATTTTCTCTCTTACTTGAGAACTATTCTCAAGTTTCAGTACTAGTCTAGGAAGTTAGCTCCACTGAGCTTGTCCTTATCAAGGATATATCTCAGTGAGAGTGCATTCAACATACTAGACGATATGGTGATCTACAATAATAAAATACAGAAATAAGTATCATATTTAGATCTTTAATTAGGTATTTAACTAAATGATTCTCCCACTAAATTTGAAAGCTTTGGTAGGAGCAAGTCTTAGATTTGGTTTTACCCACACTACTAGCTCCAAATCCAATTGCGATGACATTAATGTGGGACAATATCCATATTATACCTCATCTTGAGTTAGCTTTGGCTAATCGCCCAAGATTTAGTATAACTTAGGTAGACAACGATTACCAATTACATCTTATGTAACTCTTGTATCATTCGGTGAACAAGACTGTTTATTCATTTTTCTATCTTATGAAATTCATATTATAACTCATCTTGAGTTAACTTTGGCTAATCGCCTAAGACTAGTATAATTTGAATTACATCATATGGGATATGCCTCTAAGTTCTTAATCTAATTGAGGTAACTTAGTTAAGTCACACCCAAAGTCTGATAGTTAGACATCACAATTATCTTGTCACACTTTACCAAGATAAATTGAGTCACTTTGCTTTGGAAAAATCTAACTACAAATCATCAAGGTAGTAGTGAGTACCAAACTTTGGTAGGCATATGAAAGGGACCTAATTATGATAGCTACACATGCATCACATATATTCATGGCATATCATGTCATACATCAACATATATGCTAATTAAATGTGACATGTTATGGCCCCATCAAATACAATCTTCTCAAGCTAATGAGAAGATCAGAAGGTCAATCTAGGTTAAAGCATCTTCTCCAAGTGATTCCTTGGTCACCGTGTGTTGTTATCCTTCTCCCTTTTCACCATCGTCCAGTAGACTGGTTCTTTCTCTAATTTTTATATTACAAAATCTAAAGAAACCTCAAGTTACATTCGAGGGTAGTCTAAATTTGCAATAAGAATAAAAAGGGAGAGGCACGGCACGCAACTCGTATTATGAATTATAACACACACATCCAATCCAATCGGGGTTAAGGGGCATAACCATGTACCATGTCATATAACATTCACAATATCTTTATGACATAAAATCTATTATGATTTCAACAAAGACTTATGAGCCATAATGCCACAGTGATCCCGCTAAAAACTTTGGCCCAAATCTTGTTGTTCACAACAGTGTTGGTCAAGACCTTGTTGTTCACAACAGTTTCTAGGCTGAGACCATTGGCTGAAATCTAACTCATAATCATGATCGGGTCTATGTCATGGTCCAGGTGGCCAGGGGTGGTTCGGGTGCCCGAAAGTGGATAACCTTTGTTGGATCGAGTTTCAATGAGAGCACACCATGTCAGCACAGTCCAAGCACCCAAGAGGGGATTGAGGCACCCGGAGTGGGCTATAAAAGGAGGATTCAACCAGCACTTCAAACACAACATTTTGAACAACTTTTACTTCTTCGTGTTGCTCAGAAAATGCCTCCTATATGCCCAAAGCTACTCCAATGATGACTGCACTGAAGATCTAATCCTCCAAGTCGTCGGTATTGGTTTTATTCAAGTTACTTGTATTCAAATTGTAATCATCTATTGTAACTTTCCGATTGATTATAGTATTTACCCAATGAAAATACTCTCACATGTGGGCCTTGGAGTAGGAGTCACCAGAGGCTCCGAACCAAGTAAATCTTGGTCAAGTTAGCATTGCTCTTTTGTCTCTTTCTTTATTCCACTACCTTTACTCTCTCTCTGATTGTTTAACAATGAACATGAAAGCCATGAGGGTTATTCCACCACCCCCCCTCTAGCGCATCTCAATCCTGTAATAAGTATCAGAGCAAGGTCGTTCTAAATAGGTGAAACCACCAATTAAGTAGGGGGTTCCTTTTTGAAAGAGAAACTACATATCATTTTTTTTATTAGAAATTTGTAACGACCCACCTTCTATGCTTACCTACTGTCCATTCAGCTTAAGGTGGACGTTACTTTTCTTTCCTTCTCTCTTTTGCTTTTTTTTTTTTCAAGGACCGGAGGAGCCCGACCGTGTGACTCCACACGGCTGTGCCGGCTTCCCGCGGCCAGGCA
>JBBMJZ010413103.1:6114285-6125409 GCA_037833815.1 Zingiber zerumbet | reverse complement strand
TAGTTATCTTTTAAGAAAATATCATAATTCTTTTCCAATAATTGGCCCAAACTTAAAATGTTACTTTTCATGTCCGGCACATAAAATGCATTGGAAATTAATTGATGACTCTCATCTTTTGAACGAATCAAAATCGTACATTTTCCTTTTATTTGAATTTTAAAGAGTCACTAAAAGTTATATCTCCATCGGTTGATTCATCAAGTTCCACAAATAAATTTCTCCTTCCGCAAATGTGGCTACTTGTGCCAGAATCAAGATACCATGTACTCTCCTTCTTGTCTTGATCATTTTTACAAGCTAGAAGCAAAGTAGGGCCCAAATCTTCTTTTGCATCATTGGTCTCTGCAAAATTATTTGTCTCCTCCATGTTATTTCTACATTCCCAAGAATAGTGGCCAAGATAATAATAAGTAAAGCACTCAACTTCAGATTTGTCATACCTCATTTGATGACCTCCACAACTTCTGCCTCTTCCACGATTTCTTCTTTGATTGGAGTTTTGACTCATCTCATTATTATATAAGGTGTTTTTGTCACCTCGTCCACCTCTTCCATGACCACGACCTTGACCTTGGCCTTGTTCTCAAGATCCCCCATGTTCGCGTCCTCTTTGGGATGTGCGTTAGTTTGTGTCCTTCAATGATAACTTTGCTTTCAAAGTTTGTTCAACCGATACTTGAACTGGTTTTATTAATCTTTCTTCGTGTGTTTGTAAAGATCTGACAAGTTCATCAACAATCATGGTGTCTAGATCTTTAGATTCTTCGATAGCAACCATGATATAATTAAATCTTGGATCCAAATATCTCAAAATTTTCCCAACAATTTGATCATCATTCATATCATCTCCACATATATCTTTTTAATTGGTTTGTGAAAGCCAATACTCTTGAGAAATAATCCTAAATGGATTCAGAATCCTTCATGCGTAGAGATTCAAACTCTCCTCTCAATGCTTGGAGGCATACCTTCTTCACTTTATCAACATATTTAAATGAAGCTTTAAGAGTTTTCCATGCTTGCTTGGAAGTGGTTGCCATAGTAACTTTCTCGAACATCTTTTCATCCAAACTTTGATGGATGAGGGAGAGTATCTTTTGGTCCTTCTTTTTGGTGGATGCCTCATTTTCATCAATGTCATTCTCCACGGGATCCCAAACTTCATATACTCCAAGCAAAGCCTTCATTCTTATGCACCAATTATCATAATTTTCCTTGGTGAGAGATAGAACAACAAATGGGGTTCCATTTGACTTTTTCCCTTCAAGCTTTGTCTCTAAACACAAATGGTGTACTCTAATACCACTTTGTTAGTAGATGGAGAGCATAAAAACTATAATACTCATGACTGGAGGAAACTGATTTTTATTATCCTTTTTTCTTCATCTGAATTGTTAAATACATAAGGTATTTATAGGGAATATCCAAGATGTATCTACATAAATACATGAGCCAATAATAAATAACATACATGCATCATCCAAAGAGTCATTCATAAATCCTCCAAAAGACCTCCAATATTCATGCACACAATATTAAATACTTAATTAATTTGGTGACCCAAGAATACAATCTCATATGCAAGGAAAGCGTAGCTGATCAAATCTATCATGGGGGAGTTGAATGTTTTTGGTGTCCATCTTACCTCTATCTTTTGGCATTGTAGATTGAATATACCTATATGCTGAAGCTTCACGTGAACCGCGAAAGACCCCCCATAGCTTGGTCACATATGAGCAAACCAAAAATGGAAGGAGGATTTGAGTTCTATGACTTGATAGCTTGGAATACTACTTTGCTAACTAGAGTGTTGTGGCACATACATAATAAGCAGAATGTATGGGAGTGACAGGCTAAATGAATAGATAGATTCCCCTCTCATTAAGAAATTATTGCAGATACGAGACACGCTTTTACTCTCCATTGGATTTGCAACATTAGCGCTGAAACATCCCTTTTTTTTATTTGTACGTGTCCAAGCATGTGAATGTCTCAAATCATAATTGTACTACCACAATACATATTCTCAATTTAATTGAATTACTTGTAACAATAACTACTAATAACATTTGACACTGGTCATATGGTCCCTGAACTTATTCTATGAAAGGAAATATTTAGCTATATAGAAACTAGACTGGAAGGTCTTCGGGTTGTACTGTCATTGTCCCAAGATAGCTCACTAGTCATTGCCTCTTGCTTCATTCGTCTGCTTTCCTGAAAAAAAAAAGTTATAATCTACGAGTCGAGATACTCATCACATTCAAAATCGTGTTATGCATTAGTTAGCACCTATAGTCTAGTGTACTAAGGGATACCCAGGCTAAGTAACTTAGCACTTACCTACTGGCATATTATAGGCATGAGCATAGGCGTCGACATAGGCATACGAGCATAGACACAAGCATAGGCGTGTAAATAAACTAAGCATGAAATAGACATAATAATGAACATGTACATAAGCATAGACATAAGCATATTTGCATGGCATAAGCATACACATAGGAATAGACTTAATCATAAGCATCAGTTTGTAAATAAGCTTAGAATGAAAATAAGTATAACTACATAGCGCTAGTGAGCTCCCGACATAAGGACACCGGTCATAACCCCCATCACATTTATGAATACCAAGTTAAAGTATTTATACGATTATCACAACCATGTTCCTAAAAAGGAACATATATCATAAATTCTTTTTAAAGCATGGTTTGATCATTGGCAATGACTATTTATCATCATATGGTCAATTGATCATTCTTAACATATAAAACCATGGTATCAAGCGGCGAGACATTAGCAACCACTTTTCCGTTATTGTGCCTTGGCCTATAGTTGGCGGGCTCTCCAGCAACCCTTTTGTCACTAGGTCGTGGCCTATGAAAATCTAGTGTTGGGTTCCCTCTAGGGCCTAGGCCTATAAACGGGCTCCCTCTAGGGTCTTTTTCCTCACAATATTTCCATCAAATCATTATCATTTTGTCATAGTTAACTTATCTGATATTGGGCTCCCTCTGGGGTCTTTTCCTTTAAACAGACTCCCTCTAGGGTCTTTTCCCTCATAGTATCCTTATTAAATCTTTATCATTATTATTATTACTTTGTTACAGTCAACTTATCCGATATTGGGCTCCCTCTGGGGCCTTTTCCTATAAACGGGCTCTCTTTGGGGACTTCTCCCTCATGGTATCCACAGTAAATCTTTATCATTATCATAATTATCTTCATAGCATGTTAAATCCTAAGGATACGCAAACTTAACATGTAACCTATAAATATTATCATGATAAGATGTAGGAAGAAACATAAACATATACCTAAACCTAGAATTCTATAATTTATGTCTATCACCTTAGGGTATCATAATCAGACATAAGAAGAACATGAACATAAACTTAAGCACAAGCATGCAATATTCATAACATAAGCTTATGCATAGATTTACGCATCAACATAGCATGAGCATACATAGCAACTTAGACATGGCATAATCGTAAACCCAAACGTAAGCATGCAAATTCATATCATACCTATAGACTACTTAAACTATCATGATGTGAAGCAAGAGTAAGCACAAGCACACCAAGCAAATTTTGAAAGTACAATTTATAGAAGCTAACATGGTATCACTTTCTTAAAACATAAAAGAGCATAAGGAACTATTAAATCTTAAACCTACCAATCATACAATCCATCTAGAGCATCAAGGAAAGTGCCACCTCTAACAAAAAGCAAGTATAAGAACCTAAATATGATTGTAAGGAAATGACATGATTTATAGCTTAACTTGTTGAACCCTAAGGATCTAAAACTATTATCAATTCAATGAGTTGTTATGGTTACTGATTTCCTAATATTTATCATGATATTAACCAAAATTTAAGCTATAACATGTGATATTAAACAACTAGCATGGCAACAACATCATTCAATGGCCTTAGTACATGGTATATGAAATCCCCACATATTTCTTTTTATAATATTTAGGGACCTTAAATTATGAAAAAAAACATCCTAAAATGCTCTATATATAGTAACCATGAGTTCCATAATTTTAAGGGTCATTTTATGCATTAATAAAATGAAGAAACTACATAAAATGTTAAAACTACAAACAAGGATCCAATTTAATGAAGCATGAGGAATCCTAACATTTTCACCAGTGATTAAATAATAATAAATATATATTTAATTCACATAAATGTTTTCCATACAAAAACCATGAGTTATCTAATTTTAAGGGTCATTATGCACATCAAAAGAATGAAAAAACTACCTAAAATGTTAAAACAATAAACAATGTTATGATTTCATGAAGTATGAAGGAACCTAACATTTTCATCAAAAATTAAATGATATAAAATTTATATTTAATTCACATAAATATTCTCTATATAGTAACCATGAGTTCTCTAATTTTAAGGGTAATTGTATGCATCAAAAGAATGAAGAAACTACATAAATTATTAAAACTACAAACAATGATCAGATTTAATGAAGCGTGAAGAATCTTAACATTTTAACCATTGATTAAATTAATATTTAATTCACATAAATGTTCTCCATATAGTAACCATAAATTATCTAATTTTAATGGTCATTATACACATCAAAAGAATAAAGAAACTACATGAAATGTTAAAACAACAAACAATGTTCTGATTTCATGAAATACGAAGGAACCTAACATTTTCACCATCAATTAAATGACATTAAATTTGGATTTAATTCATCTAAATATTCTCCATATAGTAACCATGATTTCTCTAATTTTAAAGGCCATTTTATGCATCAAAGAATGGAGAATCTACATAAAATGTTAAAACTACAAACAATGGTCTGATTTAATGAAGTATAAAAAATCCTAACATTCTCACCAGTAATTAAATAACATTAAATTAGTTTTAATTCATTTAAATGTTCCCCATATAGTCTCTTAATTTTTCATATTGTGAGCAAAATTTAGGGCATCCAGAAGACAAAGAATATGCACAAACTTGCAAAGTAGAACATGATGAACATCCTTTAACATTCAGTGAGGAACCACCCCCTTCAAGAAGTCTGAAATCCTCTATTCATACTAACCATTTGAAGCTTAGGAAAGGAACATAAACTAGAGAATCATTCTAAAAAAACAATCAAGAATATCAAACATGGAATCCGAAGTTTCACAAACTATAGAAAACCAACTAAAACATTAACAAGGCCTAGGGAACATATGCCTTTGAATCTTTAGCTATTACCCCCTCTTCTTGTCTTCCCTTGGAGCTATAAAACTAGTGGAACTTGGTGAGGGTGAGGAGCATAGGGCCGGTCGAAATCTAAGAACAAGGTGGGGTTTTATGTGAGGGTTTTATATAAGGTAGGGGTATTAGGACTTGTTCTAAATATTATCCACTAAATCATGTAAATTTTCATACTAGATAGATTTTATAAATGCTAAGTCTTGTATATTTTACATGTTATACATGTTATGTATATATAGCTATATTAATCCTTTATTTAATTTTATATATAAGGTGGGGTATTAGGACTTGTTCTAAATCTTATCACTAAATCATGTAAATTTTCATACTAGAAATATTTTATAAATGCTAAGTCTTATTTTTACATGTTATACACGTTATGTATATATAGATATATTAATCCTTTATTTAATTTTATATATAAGGTGGGGGCATTAGGACTTATTCTAAATCTTATCACTAAGTCATGTGAATTTTCATACTAGATAGATATCTATAGCCTACTATTTCCTTAATACAATTTATTAATAAATTCATAATTAAATATAAATTATTTAAATAGCCTTCTTAATTGAGCAATTGGGTTTTCAGACACTAATAATTTTGTAAGTCTCTAATAATTTTATACCTATTTATATCCTACTATTTTCTTAATATAATTGATTAATAAATTTGTAATTAAATATAAATTATTCAAATAACCTTCTTAATTGAGCAATTGGATTTTCAGACACTACAGACGCAATAGAGGTTTGCAGAGTTATTCAGTCAACCAAGCATGGACACCAAGCACACGTATGACTTTTTCAGACACACAACAGGGAAACCTTGGGTCGGAACCATGTGGAAGAGATATATGTAGCCGAGTCGTGCATTCACTCTATGACTACTAGTACATCAGAGACTACCTACTCGAGACAGGCTAGACTACATGGAGGATAGACATTGAACCTTTTGTGGCCTTGAGAAGGAGACGCAGGAGTATATCTTCTTTCGGTGTCCAAATATTAGTCAACTCTCGAGGTGGATCAAATGGTGGCTCCACATGATGCAGGAGATGACTACCTATAGGAGAATACTATGAGTATTCAGTCAACACTATCATGGCACCAGCAAATTAATGCACACTCAATACCTTGCCAGGTTAGCCATGATCCACCTTGTATGGCAAGCAAGAATCCACAATAAATTTGAGGGTGCATATTTTGATGCAGAGTTGGTACTAAAATAGTACAAACACATGTATACTGCATCTTGGATATGATATAAAATTTCATACATGAATAACTATCATGTTTATCTTTGTATCAGGGGCGTAGCGAAGATTTAAATTTACCTGGGGTTGATCGTCGACGTTGGTGTTCCGGCGATGATTGTTGCGGCCGAGTCATGATAACAAGGCGGAGTCGACGTTGCTTGTGGTGGAGAGAGCAACAATGACAAAACTATCAACGAAAAAAGCAATGAATGTGATGTCGTGGTGGTCAGGGAGGAAGGTAGCGATGACAAAGTCGCGGCTGCAGCTGTGGCAGTGTCCCACAAATATAGCACGCTAATGAGGAAAAGGTTTGACATGGTTGTGCTAGTCAAGTCACGGCTAGACGCATGCAAGGAGGGACAAGGAAGGTGACGACACCAGCTGCTCATGCAGTAGATAAAGCAGTACACGTAGGGAGGTGAAGCAGCACATAAAGGAAATTTTATGTTTAATTAAAATTTTTGGCAATTCAATAGGGAGAAATAAGGACTAAAATAAATTACTATAAATCGTATAGGCTAAAATAAAATAAGAATATGATAAAAATAAAATTTTATTTATAAGTTTTTAAAAATGGGTGGGCTGGCACCCACCCTAGCAAAGGGTGGCTCCACCCCTAGAAAGGGTACGGCTGCACCCCTACTTTGTATGTTTTACTACCATACAAATATATTTATCTTTAATAATAATAATAATAGCACAAGCTACATAATGCGACATCCACATAAAACAAGATGGTAAAACTGGAGTGAATAAAATATAGAAGATAGCAAGTGACCATTCAAAGCCATGCCTCTATCTCCATAAATTCATAGTCTATCAGGCAAAACTTCCTTTGCCTTGAATAAATTGTAAAGAATGTCCCACAGCTCGACTGCTAGAAAATAAGGCAAAGTAGGGTTTATTGGCTGAGGAATAAAAATGTTCTTGTGGAAGAAAACAGATTCAGACTGTTGCTTCTTTGACACAAGTGATAAGATCTGAACGCTCTTGCGGCTTCTTCAGGCCAGGGAAAACCATCTTAGTACCAGGAATATACTGCATTAAAAAAAATGAAATTATAAAATGGCAAGTTTATGAATGGAAATGTAAGTCCACATATGAAACCATCCTTAGTCTCAAATAGGGTCTTCCCAATCCCTTCTGAATTCGACAACTTCCCTCCATATCAATGGTAGCTCGTCCAAAGAGATTAGTTGCGTCCATTAATCCAGTTTGAAAGAAAGAACAAAGGTGACCCTTCTAAGGAAAGTTTATAATTTATGAAGTTCTAAATACAATTTCATTGATCTGATCTCTTGTAAGTCAAGATGAATAATAACATTATTATTTTAAAAAATAATAATTTCATAAATTGGTTATCATCTTACATTGTCATCAAAAAGAGAGTAGTACTTAAATTATCATGTTTATCTATTGGGTTTAAAATTAACCAAACTAAGGTGAACAATCAATTTGATTTAGTGGATCATCAGTACTCAGTTTGAATAACAAAGCTTCAGCTAAATGTCTAAAATTTTGCTAAAATATTGCTAAAATATTTCCAGTTTAACGCGTTTCGGTATGCTTTGAACAGTTTGGATGTCCATATGTCAGAGTTAGCACAACCTTAACGTACTAGCTTCAAAACCAGGCATTTAGTAAGGAATAAGAATAATTAAAACAACCCACTTAATGTTGTATTAGACTTTTATATGTGGCTATGTGCCAATGTCGAAGGTCCAATGAAGCAACATAAATAAACATCAAATACACTAGCAATCTCATTGAGAGCCAACTCACAGAGAGAAAAATATTATTAACACTAAAAAAAACTACTTTTTACGATAAATTTAGTGACAAAAATTGAAAAAAAAAAAAAATCATTGCAATAATTTTTTACGATGAAATTGACGAGGAATATTTTTTGTCGCAGAAAACTCATCCCTAAATATTTGCAACGAAAAAATGGAATTTGTCGTAATTTTTACGATGAAAATAAAATTCGTCGCAATATTCGATGCAAATATTTTGCGACGAAAAAATGATTTGTCGCAGATTTTGCAACGAATTATTATATTCGTTGCTGATTTTTGCAACGAAAATAAGAATTCGTTGCAAAATTTGCGACGAATTATATTTTTGTCGCAGAGTTAGTTGAAAGCTGACAAAACTTAAACGCTTCGATTTGCAACGAATTTTGATTTTTGCAATGATTTTCAAATTAGTCGCAAAATTCATCGCAGAATCTGTGACAAATTATCAGATTCGTCGCAGATATTTGCGACGAATTTACACATTTGTCACAGATTCTGCGACGAATTTGAAAAATCGTCACAAAATCTAATAGTCATGTTTCGGGATATTATTACAGTTTTGCGATTAAGTTTTTTCATCACAAATTTTATCGCAAATCTGCGATAAATTTGCAGATTCGTCGCAGAATCAGCAATGAATATGCAAATTTGTCATAGATTTGCGATAAAATCTGCGATGAAAAAACTTCATCGCAAAACTGTAATAATATCCTGAAACATGATTATTAGATTCTGTGATGACTTTTTAGATTCGTCGCAGAATCTGCGACGAATGTGTAAATTCGTCTAAAAATCTGTGACGAACATGATAATTTGTCGTAGAATCTAATACTATTTTTCGATATATTATGATAGATTTGTAATGAAAATATTTTCATCAAAAATTTGTTACAAATCGTAACAATCACCGTCCAAAGTTTTATTATTTCTGTATTTAACCTGATTAATACACAAATATGTATCTAATAAATACGCATCCTATCTAACACATCATTTATAACAATAAAAATATACGTAAACCAAATACCAAATCGTAGTTTATATACATCAAATCCAAATATCATAAAATATCCATAAAATCTAAACATTCCATATATTAAAATGCAAACATCATCTAATATCCTTACAATCCAAACATATACATCAAAATACAAACATCACAGAAGATCGAATATTCATACAATTCAAACATCATAAGAAGTTCCAAGTCATCCATACATCAACAAATTTCCAAACATCACTAAATGTTCTCCATCTTCTTCTAATATCCTATTTTAACTACATCAAAATAAAAATATAAACAATATCAATGATTACAATAAAGAAATTACTATATATGAAGAAAAAAAATAATTTTTACTTACTTCAACATTGATTTTTATTGTAACTGACCAATCCCGTTTCAAAAAATTTAATAATCTTAACAAAAAAGGAAACATTTACAATCAAATAACTAATATTCAAAAATACTAAATATGGCATAAATAAAATTCTTACAAGTTTAGAATGAGAGCTCAAACGGTTGAGGTACCTCGAGAGCTCAGAACGAGATGAATTGAGTTCTTATGGGTTTCTAAAAATCTCCTGATCATATTGATGCCCTTAAATATATATTTTTCCAATATATTGAGATTGTTAATTTTATGAAGGTTATTAACATTTTTCAGACATTTTCGAGATAAAAAATCACCAGTAGAGTAAAATTAGTGGTTGAGGACATTTGTAAAATCAAGAGATTTATAGAAACCCATAGAAATTAGTTTCATCTCATTTTGAACTCTTTAGGTACCTCAATCGTCTTCGGTATTTCAAAATAAGTGTGACTTGTTAATCTAGACCTTCATATAGAAATTTAACTAAGTCTTATGTGCTCCTAATTGATTTAGCAAATTACGAAAAATATAATGGGTCAAATTATTTTTATGGGCATTTCTATATCAGGGGAATTTTAGGAACCCATAGAAATTGGTTTTATCTCATTCTGAACTCTCTAGGTACCTCAATCGGCCCCCAGAAAAAATTTAAATTTATATATAAAAAACTCAAATTTGCGAACGAATTTTGAAATTCATTGTAGATTTTACGACGAATTTTGAAATTTATCGCAGATTTGATTTTTTATATATAAAAATTTTAATTTTGGGGGGTTAATTGAGGTACCTAGAGAGCTAAAAATGAGATAAAACCAGTTCTTATGGATTCCTAAAATTTTCCTAATTTTATAAATATCCTCAACTACTAATTTTACCCCACCGGTGATTTTTTTATCTCGAAGATGTCCGAAAAATGTTAATCACCTTCATAAAATCAATAATCTCAATATGTTGGGTAAATTTATATTTGAGAGAATTTATATGATTAAGAGATTTTTAGGAACCCATAGGATCTGGTTTCATCTCTGAGTTCTTTAAGTACCTCAACCGGCCCCAGAAAGTTTCTTTTTCTAAAAACTAATATTTACCATCTATGATAAATTTTTAAATTCATCTTAAATTTGAGTTTTTTATATAAAAATTTGGAATTTCTGCTGGGAAACAAATGATTTTTTGTGATGAACCCTAAATTCATCACAAAAATCCTGACGAATCCTAATTTCGTCGTCAAAATTATGACAAATCCTAAATTCGTCGCAAAAATTGCCATGAATCCTAAATTTGTCGCAATATTTGTGATGAATATTTTAGTTCATCGCTAATTTCCAATAAAGTTTGCAACTAATATTATTTTGTTGCTAATTGGCGATGAAATTTTTTTGTCGCAAATGTTGTTACTAATCTGCAACAAGTTCTTTTTTTGTCGCAAAAGTTGTCGCAAATTTGTC
>JBBMJZ010413103.1:6094132-6107274 GCA_037833815.1 Zingiber zerumbet | reverse complement strand
ACTCGGAAAATTCCGTAAAAATATCCAAAAATTCCAGAAAATTAATAGGATATTTCTAAAAATAATTTGGGAATTTTCGGGCGTTACAATATTTCAATTGTTATTTATTGAGTTTAATTCCATAGTTAGATCTCTTATGTGTCTTGTTATTTCATTCCCTAATTTATTCAATGCTTTAGATTCGATTTTATTTGAGTCTTGTTATTTCATTCTTAGTTTAAGTGTGTTGATGGTTTAATCATAACGTAGGGTGACAATGCATTGTGGGTTGATTGTTGGCACGTAGGTAGATTTCATTTATGCATTAGATAAGTTTCTTATTTGCTTGCTTTCAATTTGTTAGATTTAGAATCAAAGCCAAAACCTCCTTTTCTATATTAAACCCCCCAAAAATAGGAATAACATACAATCCTAGATTACGATCCTATCGTTGCTTTCGTTGGAGACGACTTGAGTCATTCCTATGCTACATTAGCATAGAAGGGGTTCGGTACTAAATTCTTTTGATCTCGTAACACGACAAAACCGAGTTTAATCATGCACCTTCTCCCCATCTTACACTCATCCGGGAAGAACCCATGACTCCATCTTCCGAGCGAATACTGTCCGCTCTTCCTTCTGGTAGTTCTGCCCAAGGGGAGGTCGTGTCCCATCTGGGTGGTTCTCCAACTGTATTTACTCCATATTCACTCCCCTCTTTTCCAATTTCTCCCCTTGCTGAAGCTCCACCTGCCGCAGCTTCCTCCAGTCGGTCGAAAAGTCACTATCATTTTTGGTTGTATACAACCTACCGTCCGCCCAAGCAATAGCTTCTCCATTGGCTCTACTACTGTCCTGCGTCGAATATTACCGAAGGGCCCATTAATTAAGGCCTGGGAGTTAGCCATGAGCTGAGTTGATGAGCACACTCTGGCGGAGATGGCGGATGAGTATTCTTATGATTTAACCAAAGTAGGTTTTATCTTTCTTACCTTCTTTTATTCAGAATACCTCTAATGATGATTTGTCTATAGCTTTGGGGAGTTAGGATGAACTTAACCCAATCCATTGCGGACTTGGCCCAAGAAAACTAGGCCTTAAAGGGGCAACTAGCAGAGGCAGGATATATCAATGCCTCCACCCGAAAGCTAGATCAACTCGACTGCCTAAGCAAGCTAGAATGGCAATTTCAGGAAGCTCAGGCATTGACGAAGGCTAAAGAAGAGAGAGTGAAGTCATCAGAGGGTGCCTTGGAAACCACCAAAGATACATTACGATTCAAAACAATCAGGCAGACCAAGGTTATAACAAATCTGGATGAGAAAATTACTAAAATCTAGAACCTCTCTGCTGAGTTAGATGAGCTGAGGGTTGTTCATGCTTCGGAGATGGGTACAAAAGAAGCCAAACTAACGGCCACAACCCACCTGTTATCAGAGTAGCAACAAAGGGTGGACACTCAAAGAATTGAACTGGAGTCCCTACGAACTGAAGTAGAGGCCACAAAATTTGAGTTAAATGCCTCTAAATCTGAGGTAGTAGGAACTATATCCAAGCTTGCTTCTCGGATGGAACTAACTTCCTACTAGGGGAGAACGAGTGCTTTGAGACTAGGAAAACAACCTACCTCCAGACATGGGAGTTCAATATCAATTGTCACCTCCATCAACAAAGCGTTTCTTGTTGGTGCTGAGAGGGCTATTGTGTAACTTCTCGAGGGTGGCTACCTGGTGTCAGAACCTCCCACCTGATTTCTAAACCGCCAAAGGATCTTAAAGGAGCTCCTGCCCAGCATTTTCCCTAACTTTGTGTAGTTCTTGTATGTTAGACCCTTTTATGGGCCAAGTAAACTTCCATGTAACCAGACTTTGATTTTGCTTAATCTTGTCCCATGGTTGGTCACTTCTCGCTGCTAATTTTTCTTAGTATTCATGAGTACCCCAAGTATTTAAGTGCGAGTGTCTTAGTCTTACTTTATATCCTAAGCAACTTATAAGACTAAACATGTCCTTAAGTACTTAACAAACATCGATGATTAAATTGGCTTCAGGCTGATCGGATATATGGTAAGGACCACAATCCTAGGCACTTAACTACTTCAGCAACAAAATTGTGAAGGTTTGACCGGCTTAGAGCCGATCGAATATATGATATGTGTAAGGATCTAGTGCATAAACACATAGAAAGCGCAGCGAAAAAACTAATTAGATTCTTTTCAGAAGATCCATGCGAAGGAGAAAACATATACTGAGTTTGTTAAAGGGAGTTATACCTTTGGTGCATAAACACAAACTCCCGATAGCAAGGATCTCAGCATGATCATGTGTCCGTGCCTCTAGTGATATCCACACGAACAAGCCTTCTATCCATCTCATGAACTCTCAAAGTGGGGAAGAAAATCAATCAACGGTTGTGCTAGCAACTACAAGGGGAGGTTTCGGCTAAAGGTGGAAGAAGAAGATACATATCTCAAAAATGAGATGGAAAAGGCCTTTTGTACTTCATCCAATGAATAATACACTTAATGAGCATTAACACTCCATTAAGACAAGAGCCTTTTGATCTTCCTTCAAGAATTCAAATCAACATTTGAATTCTTCATGAGTCAATGGTCAATTATAAAATTAACCTTTCATCTTCCTTCATACAATTCAAATTCAATGAGTCACTATCTCATTAATTTGAATTGACTCAATGAGTCTAGTATGAATTGAACTCAATCCAATAATTGGATCCAATTATAATACAAAAGTTCCCTTGTGATTATTTCATAATTGGTACTAGGGCTAATACTGACACTATTGACCTCGCTTAGATAAGGGGAATGAAATCCTCAAGACTTGATAAGAATTAAAGTTAATCGGCTTTTTAGATGACCTGGTCACTAAATAGGGAGAGAGGTTCTTATTGGTGCAAGTGCCGGCATTTCAGAATAATGATTTACCCATCACGTTTATCATAAATGTGTCTTTCCTAATATTGACACATGTCTAACAACTTCAGTTTCCTTGACATGACAGCTGATGTATAATTCTCTATGCACGAGACTATTCATCTTTCCTCTAATTCGACGGTCCCAGTAAGTGGCTCGCTTTTTTTATCCCCTAATCCAATGACTCCTTTTGAAAAGGAGCTTGTAAGGTTTATTTAAAAACCTTGGTGACTTTATCTCTTTATCTTCTTTATTCTCCACGAGATTAATCAATTCCCTACTTTGTAAGTTTCGTAGAACCCTTTTTTTCTTTATTTTCCTTTGACCGTTCCTCTTGATTCTTCATCATGAATGTTTCGGGTGTTTAGTGCACTTTTCTTCCCTCGGATTTCAATGATGTGGACATAGACAAACTCTGTTTCCCTTATGAAGTTTCATCTTCTATGCATATTCAAGTTCACTAACCATGATCGCCCCCATTGCCCTCATAATAGTTATGTAACCTTCTTCAAGGACCAAATCCTTGCTAGCCTATGATTTCTTCTCCCACCTTTTTTTTGCCAAAATGAGTCCATATTTCCACATCCCACTTCAACAACTGGTTCCCAAATTCTATTGATCTTTTATGTGGAATCGCCATCGTGTTTTGTTTACTTGGAATCCTCTTGACTCCTAGCATGTTTCACTACTTCTACTACCCCCAGCAAATAGTGGGTGACATGTTTTGCTTTTGTGCCCATCTAAAAACTACCCTCTTTGATAAACTCCCTTATCAGGGTACTGAGTGGAGGAACAAATATTTCTTCCTCTGATTCCCTATCCCAGTATCCTAGTCAACCCATTGGTAGTTGTCTCTTCCCCCTACACCTGAGCTAAGCGAGTTTTGAATGGAACTGACTTTTAATGAAACTACACAAAAATTGTTTGGCTTGAAATTTGACATTCCTGGGCTACTTTAGGAGGGAATGTTGTATATCTTCGGATTGAACCCCATCCAACTTGCGCTGGACTCCTCCTTCAGTAAGAAACTTTAACTTCCTTTCCCTTTTACTTCTAACTAAAACTTCATTTTTTTTCTACAGCGGATATTGTCTCTAAGGCTTTCCTCTCCCTGATTGTTCATATGGATGAAGCCATGTTGAACCAGTTAGGAAAGACAATCTTGGATGTACGAGAGGCTACGTAGGAAACTTCGCAACATGGTCATCCCCAACTACCAGCGACACCCTCTGTGTCTTCTGACTCGGAGGTGCCCTTCAGTTTTAGGTGTAACCGCTCAAATGCCCTTAACCCATCCAATCAGGCGAGGGTCGAACGAGCCATGATGACCCCTACTGCTTTCGCTCGGGGAAAAGCCTCGATGAGGACTATGCGCCCCACCCCAGCAAGGCCTTCAAAGCAGACTGAGTCTATCCCAAGGCCATCAACATCTATGCATCTTGTCCAACTAGTTAACCCTACCTCGGGTGCTTCCTCATCCAGGCTAGGCATGCCTCCTAAACTTGAGCACTAGTTCCATCTCTCCTTCGGCTTGCCATCCAAGCAGGGAATGGGTTCCAACCCTCCGTTACCCTTTGGGGTGGTGAAATTACAGGGGTTGTTAGCGGAAGCTTGGACAAGTGGGACAAGCCAACCAAGAGATTTTCTATATTTGATCGTATGAATGAATTCACCGAGGGCACCACCATAGTAAGTTTCAAATTTGATTTCCTTTAATGAATGAAATTTCCTAACATTGATCTTTCTTAGATTTTTATTGTTGGTCTGAACCTGAGTCACTTAGTGGTGGACCTAGCGCGAGCCAACAAGATCTTGAAATAACTTGTGGAGGAGCTAGAACTCCCCTCTATGTTTTCCCTAACCCCCGAGTTAGCATGTAGAAAGAAATAGCCTTCCAGGCTGGGTTGCTATTGGAGATAGAGAGGGTTGTGAAAGAGTCCCAATAGAAAGTAGACCTCCAATAGGAGGAGAAAAGGAAACTTGAAATCTTGTTGCAAAATAGAGAAACCAAGCTCCAAGCAGAAATGACAACGAAAACTAAGGCAATATCCAACTTGACACAAAAGACTGTCACACTAGAGGAACTTAAGATGGCTCATGCTTCAGAGTGGACTGAGAAAGCCAAGGAGTTATCAGCCAAGGATCTGTTGATACTAGAACAACAGAAGAACTTGGATACACAGGAGAGTGGGATAGACTCTCTGCAAGCGGAGCTGGAATCTACTAAATCTGAGTTGGCAACTTATAAGGCAGGTGAAGACAAGCGTTTTGAAACTAGACGACAAGCCTATTTTCAATCTCGCGAGTTCAGCCTGAAATTTAGCCAATGGACAATATGGACGCTCATGCTTAAAGCTGAGGGAGCCATCGCACAATTACTGTATTGTCATGAATTTGTTGTAAGAGGCTTCTTCAACTCCAGAAGATTTCTGAGAAGGAGGAAGTTCTTGGCTGAAGTGGAGAGCTAGGAGTAGACTCTTGGATTAGTCATCTTAAGGAGGCAGATACCAAGTAAAATCCAAGTGTTATGCATGTGGAGTCAATTTTGAATCAAAGTTTCCATTATACATTCAAACGACGAACACAAGATCGAGACAAAGTGATTGGAGTTATTCTTCCCCTCTCTAACTCACACATATCCTAACACTAGAAAACTTACTCAGAGGGAAGGAGAGGAGGTGTAGCCACTGCAGAGAGGTGAAGGAAGTGCCACTACGACCTACTGAGAGAAGAAGGAAGGAGACGAGCGTTTAAGGTTAAAAAAATAAAATTGTATAATAATTATTTTTTTATTTGGCCCAGTGTGGGTAGTTGCCCACACTGGGCCTAGATAAGCTCTGCCCCTTGAACACAATCAACATTTAAGAAGATTATATAATGGAAGTTCAAACTAAATATGCTCTAATGAGAAGAACATAGAACTATTACAAGAAATTGAAGACATTCATGCTACTAGTAAGAGGATGAAGGAAGAAATTCTTGAAAGCAAAAAAAAAAAAAAAAGACATTGTTATCACAAAAAATAGTCACAGGAAATAAAAACTTATCGAGGAAGAGGAAAGACAAATGAAAGTGATGTTGCATTGCGAGACCAAAAAAAAGGCATTCTGAAGGTATCAACAACGATCAAAGTGAAGTTTTCATCTTATAAAGTTGTTTTACTTTTATTTGTAAGTTGTTGTATTCACTTTCGTTGTTATATTGTCATGAATTTGTTGTGTGAAGCTTCTTAGCCTCCGGAAGATTTCTGAGAAGGAGGAAGTTCTTAGTTGAAGTGGAAAGCTAGGAGTGGACCCTTGGATTAGTCTCATCAAGAAGACGGATACCAAGTAAAATCTAAGTGTTATGCATGTGGAGTCAATTTTGAATCAAAGTTTTTGCTGCACATTCAAACGACAAGCACAAGGTCAAGACGAAGCAATTGGAGTTATTCACCCTCTCTCTAGCTCGCACGAGTCCTATACACTACAGATTTTTGGAGAGGGAAGGAGACGAGGCATAGCCATTGCGAAGAGGAGAAGGAAGAACCACTATAGCATGCTGAGAGAAGGAAGGAGACAAGCATTTAGGATAAAAAAATCAAAAATATACAATAATTATTTGTTTTTATCTGGTCCAATGTGGGTAGTTGCCCACATTGGGATTATATAATGGAAGTTCTTGTCGATCTAAATGTATGAAATATAGAAATATGAAATCTGTAAAACTCACAATGATCTCCTGTAGTAAATCTTGATCTTCTCTTGTCGTCGGAAGAATGATCACAAACGAATCGGAAAGCTCTTCAAGATTCCACTAACCAAATCCCAAGCCTTCTCTTGTGTTATTCCTTCACTCTTATGATGAACTCTTTTTCTATGAATTCCTTGGACGGACTTATGTAGGAGAAGAGGTAAATTTTTCACCTTACAAGCGTTTCACCTTCCTCCATAATGTAAGCTCTAATGGTTCATAATGGATGGAAGAGGAAGAGGAATGGGCAATCAATCAATACTCATTCTTCCATCAACATGTGCAGTCAATGCACATGTCCAACAGTTCTAACAAAATATGCTCCAATAAGAAGAACATAGGACTATCACAAGAAATTGAAGACATTCAAGCTACTAGTAAGATGATGGAAAAAGAAATTATTGAAAGTATAAAAAAAATAGAACTTGTTATCATAGAAAATAGGAGCAGAAAAGAAAAGTTTATCGAGATTTATCTATTACTTATTGTTTGATTAATGATTAAATTTATTTAGATGATATGAATATTTATTTATCTCAATTTTAATTGTATGACACTTTTAGATTAGAAATTAATTATTTTAAATATTTTTAATTTTATTTAAAATGTGTGATTATTTCTTATAAAGTAATATACTTCTAAAATATAGAAATAAAATATAATAAAAATTAGTGATAATTTAAAAATAAAATTATATATAGAATTATAAATAAAATTATAAATAGATTTATAAATAGATTAAATTATATTCGATATATCATTTGAGACATATTAATGATAAATTTAAAATAAAATTAGACATTAACATTTATTTTTAAAATTAAAAATAAATTTATAAATGACTTTTTAATCCCTTTCTAAAATTAGAAATTGAATATTTTATCTCAAAATTAGTAATGTGCCTTTTATTAACATATTTTAATGTTAGAATATTTCTTTTCAAATTTAGAGACGGAAGAATAATTTTAGAGATCATTTTTTTTCATTTTTCAAGCCATGTGTTTCTTATAGGGATGAATTGTCGCATTAGTCATATTAGTTTATTGTTATTATCGAATGAATAATTTAAATAAATTATATCATCTGTTTTCCTTTTAATATATTTAATATAAGTAATTGACATTGCTTTAATTAATGAGCTTCTTTTTCTTCTCAGCCTTGTCTGGACGGTGCTGTCTATTAATTATATAAATCAGTTCATTACTTCAACTAAAGTAAAGAACTAAATAACTCATATTACATTTTCCTTTAATATAACCAGTATGATGTTGACTGAATTAATAAGTTTCTTCTTCCTCTAGATTCTTTAAACGTGTACTTCATTAGCTATTTTCTTTTTATTTAATATAATGACTATGACGTCGGCTGAATTAATGGGTTTTTTTTATATATAAAAAAAAAACTTATCCTTTCTTTTGGAGATGGAATCCTCTTCTCGTCCCGATGGTCGTTATAGTTATAACTAAAAGTATTCAAAACAGGGTAAAATGGACACGGCATAAGCTGTAATTAATCATCCATTAAGTGTCATGCAGGTTCAAACATGACGGCATGATGACTTATTATAAGTTGTGTCTGTCATAACCTGTTGGGCTCACAACATTGATAGAGTAGGGACTCGAGCGACTGATATATGCAACATCAATGAATATGTAAGAGGGATGATGAATCATGTGCATTTACAAAATTTTATCTTTTTGAAAACTTAAAGAATAAGTGAGTACGTAGTGGAATAAAAGAAAAAAAAATGAAAAAAATATAACATAGTTAGTTACTTAGTTCGGAGTTTAAGTATATAAAAAAAACTAGGTTTTATCTCCCAAATCCCTCTCCTGATCCCTCCTCCGGTTCCTCATCCACCGCTCACACCCTCTCCCGATCCCCTTCTCCTTAGCTGTTGTCACCCTCGTGACCCCGAAGCCGCAGTGTCATCTCCCTTCTTCCACGTGATGCCGACCGTCAGACCCTCTCCTGATCTCGCCGACACCAACTGTCTCTCTCCGGGTGAGGCTAACTCGGTGACGCCATAGGCCGTAGTCGACACGTGTGTCGATCTGCCACCACCCCATCTCCCATTTGGCGTGAGGTGACGCCACATGAGCTACCATCATAAGAGGTGATGCCACGAGCCACCGATTCCCCTATGCATCACCGCCACCTCTTCAACGTTGGCCCCTCTCCAGCCACGAGCAATCAATTTTGATCCTCCCTATTGACGCTCTCTGTCGAACATAGCTCATTGTTCTGCACCCTCACAACTTCATCCACAAGCGATTATTGCCATGAGCCCTTTGTCAAATGAGAAGTTGTAGGGTAATAGATTCCTTTACCCTATTAGTTTTATTCGTTGAGTTTTGTTTATATCATAGTCAGATTTGAGGGACATTATGGAGGAGTTAAATCATTGATAATGATGTTAATCTCGATTTGGTGGATTAGATTGATCAGTTGTTGATAGAAGTTGATTTCTCTATGTTCCTAGGGTTAATTGGAATCTCATCACTGATTTGGGTGGAGAATTGGGTTAAGGATAAATCTAGTAGCTGATTTATTCTATAGGTTGATCCGACTAGGGGTTTTCCTAATTAGATTTGAGATTTGTTTTAGCTAAATGATGCATGATAAAATTAGCTAAATTGTATAATTATAAGACTGATTTGAGATAGACATCTTGACATAGGATTTATTCTGATACGAACTACAAATAAAGATGGATACTTCTTCCTTGGCCTCTATAGTTTATTCAACTTAGTACATGATTTTTAATTAATGGATTATGTCAATTTATCTTAAATACACCCATATTTATCCATGCTTGATCTTTGAGATGATCGACTTATTGCTTATATAGTAAGCTATGAATATCTATACTTTGTAGAGTATGTACTATATGTGCCACCATGTTGACTGATTATATGCATGTAGTGTGTACATGTGTATGATGTTCATTATAAGAGTTAAGTTTCTGATTATGCATATAATGTAGAGTATATATATATATGGTATGTACTATAGGAGATATCAAGTTGATTGTGTTGGTGCAATATCCCCTGGGTCAGGTTGACCAGATTGACTAAGCTTGAGTTGACTCAAGCTTGAGTCTTGATGTTTCAGTTTTAATGTTTGACAATACATGGAGATTGCAAATGCAATCATCCGATTGGGGAGATTATTGGTGTAATTCCCCTCTGGTCAAGATCTGACCAGTTTGATGTGAAGAAAAGTCAAGTAGGTCAAAGGGTTAACCGAATACTTGAATGGGAAAGTCCTAACTGGGGGTTAGGCAGGTGAAAGTCCCGATGAGTGAAGTCGGACAGTGGGAAAATCCTGGTGAGTGAAGCCAGGTGAAAATTCTAGTGAGTGAAGCTAGGTGAAAATCCTGGTGAGTGAAGTCAAGTGAAAGTCCTAGTGAGTGATGCTAGGTGAAAGTCCTGGTGAGTGAAGCTAGGCAAAGGAAAGTCCTAGTGGGTGAAGCTAGGTAGATGGAAAATCCTAGTGAGTGAAGCTAGGTAGATGGAAAGATTTGATGAGTGAAGCCAGACACGTGAAGATTTAGGTGGGTAAAGGTTGACCGGACACCTAGTGTTGGGAAGTCCAAGTAGGTTAAAGGAGTGATCGGATAGTTGGCACAAGGAAATCCAGATGGGTCAGATGATTGACCAGACATCTGGTGGAAGGAAGTCCAAGTGGGTCATGGAGGACCGGACACTTGACACGAGACGGTAAGTCCAAGTGGATCAAGGTTGACCGGACACTTGGTGAAGAAGTCCCAGCACGTCAATGTTGATCAGATGCTAGGCATGAGGAGTTCCAACATGTCACAGTTGACCAGATGTTGGATTTAGGGACCTAGACTTGATTTCAGCAAGTCAAAGGGAAGTTAATCAATCAACCGATCGATTGAACTGTGATTCAATCGATAAGTCTATCGATTGAAGGTGTGCCGCTAGTGAAGGTTGGCTCAATCGATCGGGCGATTGATTGGGAGCCTGAATTGCGGGCACAAAACCTTCCCCAATCGATCAACTGATAGATTGGGCACCGCCAATCGATCAGCCGATCAATTGGGGGCTGGAAATCACACTCATCACGATAAACACTAAATCGACCAATCGATCGATTCAGACATTTCCAACGAGAGCATAGAGGCACTCTGAATCAGTCGACCGATCGATCCAAGCCTCCCCAATTGATTAGTCAATCGATTGAGATACGACCGTTGTGTAGGATGCAGGTTTTGGACGGTCGAGATCACTGGGATATGAAGTGGCAATTGATTGGGAGGAGCCCTAATCGATTAGAAGCCATAGAAGCGCAGATATAAAGGCGACGAAGCGTTCAAATGTGGCAACCTTCCTTCTCCAGCTCACGTAATCTTCTCTAACACTCACCGCCAGTTCTTAGAAGCTCTTGGGAACAAGTGTTGCTGCACCTCCAAGGTTCAAGAGGCGTTCTTCAACAACAAGGTCAAGCAAGAAGAGGTTTTACTTTATATTATTGTATTTTTTTCCCCGCGTATATTGTATCTTGTTGTGTGGGTTTGTACAAGGCTTCTACTCCTTTGGTAGTTACTGAGAAAGAGTATTTTTATTAGTGGAGTGTGTGTCTCGTGTGAATCCTTGGATTAGTCACATCTTCTTGAGGTGGATACCAAGTAAATCCTCGTGTTAGCATTGTAAATGTATTTCGTGGTTCATTCTGCTGCATATCATTATCATGAAGCAAGGCAATGAAGCGCAACGAGCTATTCACCCACCCCTCCTTTAGCTACAAATCGACCCTAACAAGTGGTATCAGAGCAATGCCGCTCTTCACCGGAATCATCGCCGGAAAGGGCAATAAGCTAGAGGGAGAAGAAGTTGAAGCAATTTCAATAAGTCAAAGACTTCATCAAAAGCTCAACTTCAAATGGAATTCTAAGATGGATTTGGATATGACACAAGGGTGCCTCAACCATTCACATCAATGACAAGCTTCGATTTTTGAAAATCAAGAATCAAAAATTTCTTCATGATAGAGATAGAACAATGGTTTTCTCTAATGGAAGGCTTTGAAGCTCCAAGGAATTCAAAAGGCAAAATTCTCAAAAAAAAAAAACAAATGGAATCAAGAGCAAATTCAAAGAAGCGAAGCCAATGACAAAGTGACCAAAGTATTGGTCAACATATTGCCGAGCAATATTTTGAAGCAAGTAGGATAATTTGAAGATGCTAAGGAGTTATGGAGCAAATTGGCTAAACTCCATGAGGTCCCCTCCACTGTACTAAATCAAGAAGAATCCAAAGAGGGTAACTCATTGGATTAAGACCAAGAGGAAGAGGACTTCGAAGTTGAGAGATGCTCAACTTCCGAAGAAGAAGTTCAAGAATCTTCATCCTCAAAGGAGTACAACAGAAAGGGCAAAAAGGGAGCATACTCTTTGTTCAATGGGATAGAGGATGATGAAAAGGCCTCCACCTCTAGGACTGAGGGGGATTGTCACTCAATGACACTGGAGCAAGAAGAGGCTTCCACCTCCGGGTCAAGTAAAGAAGAAGAAGATGGTGCCACCTCTACAAATCAAGAAAAATCAAATGGAGGATCATGTGTCACCCCTACAAGAAAAGAAGGTATAACTATTTCAATTTGTAAAAATAAAAATCATATTATATGCTTTGAGTCTAGGGAAAAAGTGCACTATAAGAGTAAATGTCCTAAATTGGCTAAGAAGAAGGGTCAAGTGACACCCATGGGCAAGGAGAAGCCCAAGAGAGTCGGTCCCGTAGAACACAAAGGCAAGGAGCATATTGTGTGCTTTTCATACAATCAAAAAGGACACTATAGGAGTCAATGTCCTAAAGGGAAGAAGCCGACCAAAGTCAAAGGAGGAAGTACAAGTCAAGGAGGAGCTTCTAAGGTAAAATACAAAGCAGCATTTATTTAACCTATTCCTTTGACTCATGATAAAAAGCATGTTAGAAATAAATTATATCATTTTAATGCTATTTATCATAAAAATAGGAGGCATGATAATGTTAGAGAAAAATATGTAACTCTTCATGCCAAGACTACTACACCTAAGGTTAAAAAGGTAAATAACAAAATAGGAAAGAACACTAAGGACTTTAGTTATAAGCCTAGAAATAGAAATGTTGAAGGATTTAGCGATAAACTAAAATCTAGGGATTTATGGAAAGAAAATCAAGTCTTAAGGTCAAGGCTTGACAAAATTGAAAATATCCTAAAAGGATGGAAAGTATCCTTAAGGAGCAAAAAGAGCATAATCTAGGTTTAGGAAATCAAAAGTCTTCCAATGACCATAGAGGTTTGGGATACAAACCTAAGGCTAAGAAGGATGTAGCTTCATATAATAGGGTGTTGGAGCAATCCCAATGGTCCGTGCGACCATGTGTTTTAGTGTTTGGGCAAAGGGTTTAAGTTAGGTTCACCCTTGTATTTGATATGTGTATTTGAGTTGTGCAGGACTACAGGATACACATGTGACTTAGGTTGATGGCTT
>JBBMJZ010413103.1:6052355-6068982 GCA_037833815.1 Zingiber zerumbet | reverse complement strand
ACAGCATTTGGCTCTAATTCTTCTATTCTTCTTATTTTCTGGGTGAACACATCAGCTATATCCACCACTATTGAATATTGTTGAAGCCGACTGAGGCTCCTCTCGTTTCTCTCTTCACTGTTGGTTGCTTGCCCTAAATTATCTTTAGGTGTTTTATTTTTTATATATTTTTCCCTAAATGATGTTAATGCTCAATTTATATTTGGTGAGAGAATCCTGCAGTTTCTTGAGGTCCTCTTCAACCCCATGCTGCACGCCAAATCGTTGGACAGACAACTAAACCAGCAGTCTTCCCGACCAAAGGCTCCATGAAGTTACCTGCATCTTTGATCCTCAAGCTCTCGATGGTGCTTATAGTCAACCTGGCATGATCGAGAGAAACCTGCAGCTTCTCGATCGAGGTCATCTTCAGCTCCATGCAGCTCACCGAACGGTTGAACAATTCGATCGACGGCCTTCCCGACCAAGGCAGCCATGAAGCTCTAGCCATCCCAAGGATGTCAGCGCGAACCACCTAATCATGATTGCTAGCTGTTTGATGCTTCCTTCTTCCCTGGGAAACAAAGAGAAGAAGTTTGCAAACAAAGCGTGAGAAAAGAATGCAGAGGAAAGTAATGCATATCGTCTTGACTTCGTGTCGATTGTAAATTTAATAAATATGATGTTTGTGAATTCTATCATTCGTTGGCTGAACGCACTGATTCGTATAAATCTGGGCCGCTATTAATCTTCCGCATGGATTGAGTTTTGATCGGACGGCTTCGTAACAGCTTTGGGTGAAGAAGTCCATAAACATTTTCTTTAAAATAAAAGAAAAAGTGGAGCCAAGAAAGTTTAGAATATGGGCTCATGGAATAGGTAGGAAACTATAATTATTAGAGTAAAATAATCAATGTGCGAGTTGGTACGTGTATTCATCTACCTTTTCCATGTACCCATATTATATTTTAAAAGCTCCCACGGATTTAGCTGAGTTTGTAAATAGCTGTTGATTTGTCACATAAGATCCAGTGGCTGAATCTCGGGATGAATCTCTGTGATCTGTAATTCACCTGCCCTTCTACTTGCTGCTCAATTATCATAATTTACTATCCCGGAACTATGGTGTAACAGTAAGGTATCTAGGTTGTCACCGAGGCATTCGCGGTTCGAGCCTGGATGTTGGGCTCCTGGTCTGCCCGCTACGAGCGATTCCTGATTTACCCTGGTGGCCGGTGGGAAACATCCGTAGGGCCGGGCCGGTCACCCTAGGATCGACGTTACCTAGCCTGATTAATCATTTTTTTTAATTATCATAATTTACCGATTTACCTGGTGGCCGGTGGAAAACTTTCGTTGAACCCGGCCGCTCATGCTAACTGAGATTATCATTTTTTTTCAATTATCATAATTTATTTTTTTCATGTTGATCCTGAAATAAATTGACGAGAGTACTAGGAGCGAGCATAATAGGCTTTCGCCACATATTATATTCTAAAAAGTCAAAAGTTGACATTTCGAAGGGTCTTCAGCTACTTCCCCTTCAAAATATCAAACTAAGATGCATCTCTATAATGAAATTATTTAAGATGCACAAAAAGTGTTAATTTTTTAAGTGAAACAGTTAAATTTAAGACATCTGATCTTCTCCAAAACTTATCCGTGTATATTTTTATAAAATTTTCACTTAAACAAATTAACTTATTTATTATCATTATTTTTTGCATCTAAAATAATCATTATAGAGATAGCATCTTAGTTTGATGAGCAATTTTAACAAAAACAAAAGTGCACCTAACTTATTCAATAACCAAAAGACATACCATAATTATCAAAATGTATATTAATTTATCTAGTTTTCTCATTCCACCCCTCCTACTAACCGCATACAACTTCAACATTTCTCTTCTGCGTATTAATTTACCTAGAGTTCATATTGTACTCATTTCAAGTTCTGTGAATTTTTAAAGTTGTAAGAAGTCTAAATATATCATTCATTATTATTTTCGGTTTTACTAGTGGTGGTTTAGTAATTTTGAAAATAATGAGTTTTATTTTCTTCTAAGTCCTAATATAAGTTCATATCAGGCCTAACAGCCCTGATATGATTCATATCATGTATAATATGAAATTTAGAGTTAATTTTTTAATAGCATTTTAACACATTCGGAGAAATTAAAATAAACGATAAAGGATATCATTAGACTCCTTACAACTTCAGAAATTCACAGGACCTAAAATGAGTCTAATAGAACTTGTCTAAGTCCATAGTGGATTTCAGTTGAAACGCATTATCTAGAGAGCTCAGATTTCATTCATTTTAGATCTTGTAGATTTTTAAAATTGTAAAGAGTCCAAATATACCCTTCATTATTATTTTCGATTTTCCTAATGATGGTCCAGTGTTTTTGAAAAATTAAATCTTATTTTTTTTATAGATATATGAGTTTATATCAGGTCCAACATAATATTGAGATTTACTTTCCACTAATAGAGAGAGAGACATATTTGATTTCCAAGAGTGAAAAGAGAGGGAGGGAGAGAAATATTAAGGTTGCATGTAGTTAACAGAAGGGGTAGAATGGAAAAAATAGATAAATTAGTAAACCTTTGATAATTATCAAGTATAGTAATTTTTTTGATCAATTCGAAAAGTGATTGTCGTAGCTTAATATTTTGAATGGGAAATAACTTCTGCAAAGAAGTAAGTTCTTCCAACCTTACTTCGGGCATTCTTTTATTGACAATGACCGTCAAGAAGTAGTAAGTTCTTTCAACCTTTTGACCGACACCCACAACATGTGCTACAATGTATACAAATGGGCTTTAGATAGTGTGCTAGCAACCCCTCTCCTAAACTTGTCAAATTTGGACATTCCTGAATGGACAACTCTGTATCAGATGCAGAATTAATTACTCTGCTACTTTCATCAATTGCTTTCTAGAATTTTGGATAATCTACCAGCCCAAGCTTATTTAATTCTAGCCGTGAATTGAAGGAAGAAGGGGAGGTAACATCCGTAGCCTTTTGTAGTTTGAAATCTCAAGACCCTCCAAGTAGGGAAATAGATTTCTATCATCGGAGCAATAGAACTCTTCCCAGGTGAGCATTTCATTGAAACAGAATATGTAGCCTAGGAAAGCAACTGCCTTGTCTGCAAAGAATTTATTGTCTATCATTTTCACTCCCGACTAACTCAGAATATCAAAAGACTTGAGGCATGGAAGTTGTCCAAAATTTGGGAGAACCTCCAACATGGTAATACCTTCTAGTAACAAATCTTCTAGTTGGGAGAAGAACTTGTAGACTTTTGGATCAAGCATTTTGTGTAAATTATAGGTTTGGACTGGAATTCTCACAAGGGAGAGGGACTTTAATTGTAATAGCTCCCCAATAACTGATAGATCGTTCCACCTTTTACAATTTTCAAATTCGAGAGCTCCAATCTAGAATATACTTGGTCGTGTAACCAATTGGAAGGTCTAGCACAATTGTATCCTTTGATTGTAGCATGTGTAAGTTGTGATGCATCTGGAGACCTTCAAGCACATGTTCTAAGATGTGCGAATTGGCATCTGAATCAAATTCTTGCAAAGATGTCGAGGGACGGATCTAGGATTTATAGATGGGCTAGACTACGAATGTGGAATAATGAATTATCAAAATAAAATGAATAAAAATAAATTAATTATTTTTCTTTGATGTCAAATTATAATTATAAAATACCTATCTATTTTTTTTAACAATAAGATAGATTGCATTGGTAATATGCATTTTATGCACTGTAATAAGTTCAAGGTCTTTTCTCAATATACAATATATACAAATATGTCATCTCAAACATATTGTGACCTATTTATTTTAATACATATGATTAATTCGATCCATTAAATCTTTTTTATTATTTTTTTTATTCTCTTCTGAGATAAACTGATATTTTTTTAATCAATATTTCATGTTTATTAAAAAATATTTTTGATAAATTTAATTCAGATTGATTGTCTAAATATAATTAAAAATAAATGGTTTTATAAGATATGATTGTTTCAAAATATTAATTTATTTATGTATTAATAAAAATTTAATTAAAAAACATCTTTTTTAAGGAACGATAGTATTTTAAATTTAAAAAATAATAATAATTACATAGGATACCTATATTCTGAAACGAAAATAAAAATAGTAATATTAAAAATGTGATAAGATATCTTTTTAATTCACAAATTAACGTCGGGATAATTAATACAAGATATTTTCTATGGTTCACAAAATCTCATGTACTATTTGACGTAGAGGTAATGAATGCAAGATTTTTCCTGTGGCAATTTGAAGCAAGTGATTTAGGGATTAGGGTTATCGATTTGTTATTTGTTATCCGTGGGACTGTCAAATTGGAAAGGAATCGGTCATCACGGTCATTGCTCAATTTGGTGAGTTGTTATCTTCGTTGCCTTAAGGGGAAGGAGATTTAGGAGAGATCGGGTCTTACAGCTAGGCCTCCCTCCATCGGTTTATGGGGAGTAACAAGTTTCTTCTTCCATATGTATCCTTCCTTTGGGAGCCATGAGTTCTCAGAATCCATATTTGTTAGTGAGGTTGTTGTTTCTCTTCGATTTTTTTCCAATGTTGGTCACTCTCCTCCCCATGCTTGAGACTGTAAAAGAAGATAATCTTTTTGCTCTGATGAACTTCAATGCTAAACAAATGTTGTTCAGAAATTTGGCGTTATTTCCTTCCTCGTTGTGGTTGTTTGATAGTATTTTTTAAGGAGGGGTGGGCTATAGCCCAAGAGAGCCTCAACATAGATCCGTCTCTGAAGATGTCCATGTTAGATCGATCAATCAAAGGATATATTTATTGATTATAAGCTTCAGTAACTTCAATTGTATTAAGAGTGTAATTTTATTTTTTTATGGAATAAAATAATATTAATAAATTATTAGATTTGATAAAGTCCAACTGGATAATTATTCTATATATAATTCTTTATTTGTTCATTCATGTTAATATGTAAAATATCAATAGATGTTCGAATTACAAGAAATTAATTTTCATAATAGAATATTTTCATCTTAACCCAAGGTGCTCTTTAATCTTCAAACTAGCAATATAATATTTGCTTCATCTTTATTTTCAACATTTAGTTATACGAAGTCTTCTCAGAGTTTGTTTCAAACCTATTAACTCATCAAGTTTTTATCCATTATCCTTTAACATTTTGAGAGTAGACAAATTTTGAAGAGAAGTACATTCCCGACCTTTGTTATATTGGGAATAAATTTATTTGTCCCAATAAATTTACTCAAGTTTATCAACTTCATCGTATAGAGACTTTCTAAGTTATAATAACCATATAATATCAATGTTTGCATATTGTACAAGTCACATTACAGTCATTAATCAGAATTAATGATCGATTTTAATTCTATCGTTAAATTTAGCTATCGAATTTAAATTCTGCCAATAAATTTAGCTATCGAATTTTATTTAGTCATTAAATTTAGCAATCAAATTAAATTTGGTCACTAAATTAGTGACGGATTTTAATTTTATTACTAAATTAGCATCCGAATTTTAGCTCACATATATATAAAAAACTACAGAGTCAAGTCATGAGAAAACACCAAATAAGGCTTAAAGGGTTAAAGTGTTAAACCGATGTTAAAAACACGTTTCAAGGGTAACCACAATTCTTTATTTGTAGGGTCGTCTCAAGGTTCTATGAGGCCCTAGGCCAAAAATATATATATATATTTAGGCCTTTAATATTTTTTTTTTAAAAAAAAAATCCCCTCATCCTTTTTCATTCGGACTTGGGACGACAATGGTGGGTTTAATTTTTTTTTAAAAATAATAAAATATTAATTTAAAATAAATTTTTATGTAAAATTTAATTTCCAAACTTTTTGAGATGCAAAATTATTAATTAAATTGATTTGAATCGGTTAATTTAAGCCGTTTATATTTTATAAGAAACTATACTTAACAAATATATAATAAATAAGATAAGTGCATAAATCAGGTTTGAGATGGTAGTAATTTGTTTGCGAGAAAGGAAAAATGAGAAAAAAAAACTCATACAATTGCTAATAATCTATTTTTCCAACCATATTTCATATTTGGGTCCATTTCATCAATAATTTATTATTTATACATATCAATAAAGAACATTTCAAGAATGAAAAGATTAAAAAAATATTACCTGACAATTAAGGAATGCGAAGGTCGTTTTGTCGTATTTAGTATTCTGAGACTGAAAGAATCACCGTCGAGATGATGAGTAGGTGAGGGACAAAAAATCCAGATAACAAAGGATAAAACTTAGAGGATGAAAATATGAGTAGGATGAGTGAGACTTAGAGAATGAAAATATGAGTAAATTAAATTATACAGTGGTAGTTTACTAGTTTTATATAGAATTATGGGAGAGTTATATAATTAATTGAAGTTTCATTTTTCTGTTGGAAAAGATGGCTGCACGTGGATTACTGTGCACAAAAATTAAACCTGCAGTGAGTGGCTATAATTAATTAAAGTTTAAAGGAAAGAACTCTTAATTAATTAATTAATTTACTAATGTTTTAGCTCTTTATTAATGTACATGGAAATAGAAGCAACAATTTTAACTGATGGCGGTGCCTTTTATATTACTGTGCATATCTGCACGTAAATCGAAGCGGCATTATTTCAACGTTAATAAGAGTTTTAATTAAAATTAAATTTCATTTATTAAATATTTTTTTAAAAAAATTAACATTAATGTGTCGGTAATTTTAACTGATGGCGGTACCTTTAGATTACTGTGCACGCCTGCACAGAAATTGAAGCGACATTATTTCTACGTTAATAAGGGTTTTAATTAAAATTAAATTTTAATTATTAAATATATTTTTAAAAAATTTAGTATTAATAGACCCCAATTATATTGAGACCCTAGGCATAGGTCTTATTGGCCTATGCCTTCAGCCGGGCCTGCATTCATATTTAGGATTTATTTGAGAATAGCTTCTACATTTGTTTAGGAATTCCTCATTATTTTTACTGTATTTTTTTAGTCCAAGGTGGTTTCACATTTTATAATTACCAAATATTATCTCTCAATATTTATGAAAATTATATAAATAATCAGATTAATAAAATTCGCATTTCTTAAATGGGAAACAGCTTTAGCATTTAAGAATTGCAAAAGCTGTAAAAATAAAAAATTAAAATAAATTCGTTGTTTTTTGTCATGTCGAGATCGTTTGACATTTTCATCTAATTTTGTCGTATTTATAAGTTTCATATTTTACAAATGCCAAACGCACACAGATAACTTCTTTAAAAAAAAAAAAATAAATAAATAAATAAAGACATTGTGTTCCACATTTTAAATAATTAGTAAATTTCAGGAATTTTTCCGCCGGGGGAGCCAAGTTTAGAGAAAATAGTTCGAACATGTACTTCCTAACTTTAGTGTCATCTCCTCCACTTTTAACCGCCCGATCACCTGGCCACCCACTGTCCACCGTATCAACAATAAATCTATACAGAGTCCATCATTCAACTGGATTCACTATATTCCCCCAAATGGCATAAATAAACCCGCACACTCTTTAAAGCTGATCAAATAACACCAAAACTTAACTAGAATTGTGATATTCAAATCCTAGAGCAATTGAATTACAACACTTCGACAACTTCATGGACGTAGATGAAAATCTTACTCTGCTTTGGAGCAATACTTATTGATGAGTTCGACAGTGCTCTTATCGGAGCTTCCGTTCCCATCGCCGACGGCTGCCTTGGCCGCTTCCCTCCACTTGGCAGCGTTCCGCCTGATCTCGTCCCTCCGGCTTCCCTCCATCACCTCCCTCACGCACCTCACGACCTCCTCTCTCCTCACCAGCCGGGCCTCCTCATCCCGCTTCGCCCTCACCCCGACCCCCCACACGTCCTCCACGTACTTGGCCACCGTCGGCTGGTCGGTCCACTGCGGCACCGCCACCATCGGCACGCCGAGGCTCATCCCTTCCAAGGTCGAGTTCCAGCCGCAGTGCGTCACGAAGCACCCCACCGCATCGTGCGCCAGCACCTCCAGCTGCGGGCTCCAGTCGACGACCAGACCCCTGCCGGATCCGCCATGCTCCTCCGCGAACCCCGGCGGAATCATGTCGGCTTCGGACGACCGGACCGCCCACAGAAAGTGCTTGCCGGCATCAGCGAGGCCGAAGGCGACCTCGAGCATCTGCTGGGGGCTCGGCGCGGCGGTGCTGCCGAAGGACACGTAGACGACGGAGGCGGCCGGGCGGACGTCGAGCCAGGCCACGCACGGTGACCCTTCCGCCGAGAGGTGGCGAAAGCCGTTGTTTGCGCCGGAGGGGATTCGGTTGTCCAGGTACGCGTACGGTATCGTCGGACCTACGGTCTTGACTGGATAAGCACTCCTCAACCAATCTATTTGCTGCTCACAAACATTCCACAATCACATTTCAGGACAAATCAACAACAAAGACAAATCAGGGTAATAATTTGTTGCAGCAAGCGAGGAGGAAGATCGCAGGGTAATTTGTTAAAGCGTTTTTGGAGGCTGAAAAGGCAGGGCAGGGAAGGGATAAGCATCATGCGCAGCGCTAGACGACAAGAAGTCAGCGTTTGATGCGCATCAATTACGGACAAGGACCGGCCTCTTGTCATAATCGGAACAGAGCACAATGTCAGCCGTCTTATCCATTCGGCTTATACACACAGAATTGGAAACCCAATGGACAGCACCCAGAATAAAATCTTTCATTTGAGTTTTTTTTATAACATTATTCTCTTTAATACTAAAATTGCATTCTGAAGGCAACGCTCACGCACTGGTCTAAAGGAATTTCACCTTTTAGAAGAATTTCATTTCCCTAAATAGTATAAATATTGTCTTATTATAGAAGATTTCGCTTTATCGTATTATTTAATTATCCTACTGTTGCGGTTGTTATTTTAAAAATAAAGCCTTTTAAAAGTAATGAAATTTCCAGACTGTCTCACTGCCCTTGTGGGGAAACAGAACATTAAGGTGGAGAGGCTGAGATTATTAAGAAATTAAATAATTAATTAATTTGTGATCAAGTCACCTGAGGCTCCCATTCATAGACGGTGTTGACGAGCACCTCGTCCACCTTCTCCAAGTCTCTGAACTGGTTCAGGACCAGGTCCAAGAACTCCGGGAAGATGCTGATCCCCTCCGGCAGGAACGAAGGCAGGTCTCTCAGCTCCAGACGAGGCAGCGCCGGAAGTTCTACCGCCTCCCGCACCGGTACCTCCACCATCCCCGCCTTCACGTGGAAGTACACCAGGTTCACGGCGGCGCACTGCGTAAAGAAGGCGGCGGTGGGGATTCCGTGCCTTCTTCCGACGTCGCCGGCCCACGGAAGGAAGGAGTCGAAGATGAGGAGTCGGACGGGGCTAGGGCCGGCGGCTTCGAGTAGCAGATCGTCGAGGCTGCGTGAGCCGGCGCGCTCGAAGGAATCAAGGTACGCGTGGACGGAGGCGGCCTCGGCGGAGCCGCCTGCGTCGTATCCGTCGGAGATGGGGGCGAGGCGGACGGGGCCTGGGGAGGGTATCCTGTTGGTGGCGAGAAGGAAGCGGGTCGGAGTGAGGGTGGCGGCGAGGCCGTGGGCGGCGAGGCGCTTGGCGAACTGAAGCATGGCGTTGATGTGGCTCTGGTTTGGGTAGGGAATCAAGATGACATGGTCGTAGGACTCAGAAGCTGGCGACATGGTCGGAATCGAAACAGGGAGCTAGAATGGAGGAGCAGGAGGAGGAGCAGGAGGAGGCGGAGCAAAAGTCAATTCATTGTAGAGTACATGCGTGAATTTGTGCTTCACGTTTCCTCACAATCATTCGGTTTCATTCCCCCAAAATATATAAATATATATATATATATATATAATTGACATCTAATATAAACTAAACAATAATAGCAAAATGTTTTAAAATACGTGTCGAGAAAAAAGAGATTCTCATTAGATTTAGAACTACGGAAGTCGGAAGTCATCATATATATCCTCGTGTTTGATGATTCTTAGATGCATCGATCTGTCCAATTCAAGTGGGATCAATTCCAACGAGTTGCCTTAGCTTTTATTGATTTGGAATCTAAAACGGAGCACTTTTGGTAAAACTCTGTTCCACGAAGGTGAATGCATCAGGATAACCTGAAGCAGTGATGGGTTGGTGTTGATCGAGGTGGCCCATGTCGCCAATTTCTTCTCCAGTTTTAGACTGCAACAGTGGATGGATATTTACCAAATCTCAATGGATCAGAACAGCCGCCTCAATGGCTTGTTCTATTGCACAGACGTGGTTGAAGCCTTCCAGTTCCCACTTAGTATAATGCCTTGGCTTGATTATTTCTCAGGCATGTAATTAATGATTGTAATGAATATGGCTGACTACTCAGGCTGATTAAATTTGGGAGTTCTCATTCCGGTTTTACAAAAGTTCTTGGTCATCAAAATAAATCAAGATGTCATAATGAATGTCCGAGTATTCTTAGTCCATTAAAAAAAATATATTCATTAATTTGAAAATGCAATCCTTAAATTATTACGGATGATTGTCTGCTACACTTAACATAGTTAAATGTGGCTGACTTCTTTTTTTTTTTTTTTTTTTTTTTCCAACAAAGCTCGCATAGATCGTATGTGTACATTTATTCTTATGTTAAAAATCTGTTGGTTCGACTCCCACGTGAAAGGGGACCATTTTATCGCCCCAATTGTATGGCAACATGCAGCTGCAGTTTTTTGTACCACAATAGATTAAAGTATCGCTGATAAGATGGTGGGCTACGTGTGAAGAAGACTTGCATTCAATTTTGGATCAAAATAAAAGGGGCATTTCTTTATCCAATTTGGAAAAAAATAAAGTATTTTATTATATATTTCATTTAAAATATTCGTATTTTAGAGGGTTTGTTAAAAATTACTATGAAATATAGTAGTTTTGAGCAATTTGACTAAAATTATTTTTGGGAGTTTGGGCATTATAAAAGTTTTTTTAAAAAAAAATGATAATTTTATCAAAATTAGTATGAAATTATTGAAGTAAATTTAATTTAACCAAAAATAATTTTAATTGATTTTTAAAAATATTTTAATATAAGAATATTTTTATCTATAATAATTTTGATTAAAAGAGTGTAATTTACTTTTATGCTCTCTTCATTTGAGAAAGGAAAAGAATTTAAGGTAAAAAAAATCCTAGAGAAAGTAAGTGTAAAAAAGAGTAGGGGAAAAAATCTTAGGAAATGAAAGAGGAAAAATAAAAAAGAATGGAAAACAGTAAAGAAATGAATAAATCTGTGGCCGTGAGCAAAGTTGCCCGTGGTTGTGGCAAGGTCGATCGTGACTTTGCAAGGTCCCTCGTAGCCTGTGGTCACGCGAGGTGACCTTTGGGAGAGGTCTTAGATCACGAGGAAGAAAACTTCATTTCCGTCCGACAAAAAAAATATCTAAAAAATATTTATGGATGAATTTTTAAATTTTTCTATCCATTTGTTTATAAGATAACTAGCAATAAGGATAACCAGTCTATCCTTTTTCAGGATACAAATATTAGAAAATTTTTCTCAATTTTTGTTTTTGTCCTACTAAGTAAATTGGGATAAGTCAATAAAAAAATATTTTATTTTTATTTTCTGATCCAAAATTATAAAATTGTCAAAAGGGTATCATACTTTAGTATTTATTACAGAGTGCATCTAATTTTAATATTTTCTTTACCAATTTTAAAATTAAATCTTAGCTGTGGTGAATTAATAAATAAATTTATTTTAATAGATAGTTAATCTAAAAATACTAGGTTGATAGATCACTTGCTTCTAGAGTCGTTAATTTAGATTACCTCCATTAGATTGATCCATCCCACCAAATAATTTAAACAGATTGAGTTAAAATTTTATCAACTCATTTAAAAGTAGGGATAGATAGGCTCATTGACCTGGGCCGGTGACCCACATGGCTTGGCTCGCTGTGGATTTGGGTTGGCTCACGGATTAAAAAAAAAATAGTCTCTAAAATTTAAAACTAAAATAGAAAATTTAATGAGATAGTGGATTTGATGGTTAGTGGGTTTGAAGACAATTTCATCAACTTATTGTATAACATCTAATATCAAAAATATTGTATAATTTAACTTAAAAATAATCATTAACATTTTTATCCCAGAGCATATCCACTAAAATAAATATATTATAATAAACAATTTGATAGCATCCTCCTACAAAGTACATCTAAACATGCCTATGAATTGCAACCAAATTGACTAAAATACAAGAAATTGATAGGAGTATTCTTTCTTTTTAAGGTATGATCCAACTCACCTAATCCATAATTCAAATTTAAAAATTTTAAGATGATGGGGTAGGCAAACCCATGATGGACTGACCATTTGGCGGGTTAAGAAATCCCTAACCTAAAGTGGGTTACAGGTTATGCGGACTAACCCATGAGTTCGCTAATATATATATCTGCCAAATGGTCAGCCCATCATGCATGGGTTTGCCTACCCCATCACAGGTTGCTTGTCTGACAGCTCTATCCACTGCAAGTACTTCCCAATTTATCCTAGTAGCTAGTGGATAGAGTAATCAATTTGGGTTGGGTTCGTCGAGTTGACCCACCTCTCCAAACAATTTAAGCAGGTTGAATTGAGATTTTATCAACCCATTTTAAGGTAGGTTTAGACGAGCCGACCTGCTTGGGCTCACAACTCGCACAGGTTAGTCTGTGATATGCTTGTGTTGATCTAGGGTTGAGAAAAAGAAAATTTTCTTTTAAAATTGAAATCTAAAGTGAAAAACACAATGGACTCTTGGGCTTAACCTGCCTAATTCACAATCAAAGCTTAAAAATTTTAACCTTTTCAATATTTTTTATATTTTTTTATGGGTTCGTGAATGATGTTCGCCTATCCCACAACCCGTCTTGGATTGGGTTGAGTTAATTTGGATTGAGTTGGGGATTTTTCAACCCTTTACGATGGCAGGTGAGCCCACCCCCACCCCTCCATATGATGGGGTTTTTATGAGTCAGCCAGCCCCTGCCATGGGTTGGCATGTTTGACAACACTACCAGTGGGAAACTTTCGTGGGATTGGGCCGACCACTCTCAGGATTAGTCGACATAAGTTGGATACCTATTGCCAACTAAAAAGATAAAAAAAATGAAATTTTAAAAAATAGACATTGTGCAGATAAAAATGTCATGAAGTTGAGGCCTTAGGGTATGATGGAACTTAGGGGCAATAAACAAATCTACTAGACTTGAATCGAATCCAATCAAAGCTAAATAAAACCATTTATAGGTTTTAATCGAAACTTATTAATGAACCTAGAGAATTTGAAATACTAAAAGCTTGAGCATTGAGTGGAAGAATAGAGTGTAGATAAGGTAGGGATGGTGTACAATTCTAATTCTGTACCTCCTATATGAACTTATGGTTTTGTGTCAATTGACAAATTGAATTTTTATAAACAAACTTTGTGTAGATAAAAAGGCCATGAAACTGAGGCTTTATACTATGGTTGGACTTGGGGGCAATGCAAAAATTTACTAGACTTGAATTACGTCAAATCAGCTATGGATAAGAGCATTAATAGATTTTGGTCAAAACTCATTGATGAATCTATAGTATTTGAGTGAAATTTGGACATAGAGTGAAAGATGGGAGTGTAAAGAATCTAGAGACAATGTGCAACCCTACTTTTCAGCCTCTTATATAAGTTATAGCTCAGTGTCAATTGGCGCATAAACTAAATTTTTATAAACAAATTAAGCACATATAGGAAGGCCATGAAGTTAAGGCTTCAGGGTATGGTGAAACTCAAGAGCAATATAAAAACCTCCTAGACATAGATTAGGTCAAATCAGAGTTGACTAAGGGTGTCAAAAATTTTTGATCAAAACTCATTATTTGACCTAGAGGATTTGGAGCGAGTATGAATAAACTCTAAATAAATAAGAAGGTCATAAAACTTAGGCTTTAGGGCATGGTGTCACTAAGAGATAATACGTAAACCTGATAGCATTGGATTAGGTCTAGAACACTATGGTTCAATTTGGCAAAAGATGATTCGGTCGTCCCTAGTGTTCTCGTCAATTCTTCCCTGGATCAATATAGAAGAGGTAAATTGCGAGTGACTACTAGCCATTAGTGCAATGGCTAAGACATGGGGGAAGACATGCTCGGATGCAATGAATTTTGACTCCATGATCTCATGTGACAACACCTCATGTCTTAACTATCACACCGCCCCGAGGGGACAGTGTAGGAACGCCTCAGCTATGTCAATAAGTGGTGCATCGACCATGCAATACAGTTTGCAGTTTTTAATTATTTATAGTAAAAACGGTCTATGTAGTGATTATATAAAGAGAGATAAATTATAAATAATTAAATAATTAAAAGATAAAAATTATTTCAAATATATATATATAGACACACACCAAAATACCTCTATTCCCTCAATTAAAACTAAAATATTTATTTATTGTTTTAAACAACAAAAAAATCTAGAACATTTAGTAACATTAAACAACCTTGTGAGAATATTTTATAAAAGTTATAAAATGTTGAAAATTACCCTAAAAACTTTAACAAAGTAATTTCATAAGTATAAGAAACAATTGAGTATTATAAAATAGATTTTTTTAACTATCAATTTATATTAATTATTTTATATATTTATAGTATTTCATTTTTTAAGTCTATAAATTTAATTAATTTTCAATATTTCTCAAGATAATTTAAATTTTGACTTAAATATTGTTGGGTGAAAATCTCTAAGTGACAAAAATAATTCTATTATTATTTTTCAAGAATGGTGCAAATATATGTCTAATTAGATTTTTGAAACCTATTTCGATTGGATGGAAGAGGGCAACTGAAAAAGTCTAAGATAATAAATACATGTTATGGGTAAAAGTAATATAGAAGATGTGTTTGTTTTTTTTAAAAAAAAAAAAACAAACATCCAAGTGCATTTTTTTTTATTATCTTGACTTTTATGTGTCTATATATTATTTAAAATTAATATGATATTATTTTAAAATGATAAGATTAAATCTGACAAGAACACTTTTTTTTTATTGGATCCATTTCCCTTCATTGATTAAGAAACAACTACCTTCTCCATTATTAAAATTAAAAATGATGCCATGCAGAAAAATAATGATACACAAGGAGACAAATGATCAATAATAATGAGGATATTGTATTTTTTTAAAATATTACTAAATTAATTAAAGAGTAAGGGGTTGTGGTCAAAATGAGTCTTTTTGGGAACTTTGGGAGAAATCACTTGTTTGATAAATTTTAGTTCATTTATTATCTTAAGGATCAAAATACTTCAATTAAAATTTTCCAATGCATTTAGTCTTGAGATAATTTATAAATAACTTGTGATTATTTCGTTTTAGCATAATACCAAATTTTAAACAATAAGCTAAATATATTTATAAACTATCTTTAAGAGCTTGAACTTTTTAAATTTCTAGTTTTAACACATATCCACATATCTCCTAAAATGAGACTGCGGATCCAAGAATATTTTTAAAAACTTAAATTCTTTTAGATAAAAAATAATTTGTAAAATTAGTTTAGGCCTTGAAATTTGCATTATTAGCATATAATGAAAAGTAATATGAAAATGAATTTGTGATAAAAAAAAATAATAATTCAAAGAAAAAAAAGAACAACATGTCCTAGCTAGTTTAATTTTATTAATTTTGCTTTTACTTAAGTTAATGGTTGATGAAGCGTATCTGTGTTTTATGACCTACCGATCGTTCAAACTTTCCAAAACTTTAAAGGGTAGCTTTGAATCAATATTTTTTTCATGTCATTTGGTGCCGACGACTCATACTCTTCATTCGTGTCGATATAAGAATAATGAAATAAGTTTGATAACGCTATAATAAATATATTCGTGGAAGTTATTGAGAAACCTCATCCAGTCAAAGTCTTTACTTGCAAACATCAAATCTTATTTCTTTTTTCTCCCTTAGAAGCAAAGACTTATTTCTTTTTTCTCCCTTAGAAGCAAAGACTCATTCAAATTTCAAAGTCTTTGCTTGCACTCATTTAATCTCTTTTAAATTTCGGGCCCTTTGACCAATCTATTTGATTGTATTAAAAGGCCCACTGAATTAGGATTTCTCTATCGGGCCGGATCATTTCGGGGCAAGCGGAGCATTTATCATGAAGAGGATGAGCTTTAAGAGCATGAGGAGGAGTTCTTACAGAGAGGAACCATGCAGTACCGGACACCAGATAGATTTTCCAAATAACAAGGCTTTTTTCGAATAAGCCAATTCATTTGGGACCCTACAAATCCATTCTTTTTCCTATTCAAAGATCAGTCTTTTGTCTATGTGTTTTTACGTCGAGAATTCTTTGCATATGAAGAGATGTCAAAGGTGCTTATTACTTCCCAAACGGATTCTCCTACATCTATGTATACATGCTGGTTCATCGGGAATAGGAAAGAAAAGTACTGCGAATTGTTTATTCATCGCCAGAAATGACTTAGAAGCAAGAGTTTATTATCTAATGGATCTTTCCGTTCTAATATTCTATCCGAGAGTTATCAGTATTTATCAAATCTCTTCCTATCTAAGG